>JAADYS010000778.1:0-21392 GCA_012931995.1 Fusarium albosuccineum | reverse complement strand
TGAGGCACCCACATCACACTTAATAGCTAAGCCAAAAGTAGCTGCCTATTTTGGACCCCTTGTTTCGACGGTTCTAAAAAAGGCTGAGACGGTCTGAACTAGTTGCCAAACCGTTGCATCGCCTGTCTTCTCGGCGTTTAACATCGCCGCTTTTCATGATTGAGCGAATGAAACCGTCAAGTAGAAGGATTCGCAATAGTCTGCACAACCATTGCAGTCAATTCCACATGTAAATCTGCTCATCGGGTCCGCCTAGGCATGTCACTACATCTAGTAGTTATGCAGGGGCCTCTACCTTGTCAATCGCCAAGGTACCGAATCCTCCTACCGTTTCTCCCAATTCATCACGCGTCGGGCCGTTCAATGCATGCCGTCCTATTTTCCGCATAAGACTTTAATCGGAGTAATTCCCCGAACGGACGTTTCTGTTCCCTCATCGGACCAGCCCATCTAGTCATATGCCTGAAATGGCCCAATTGCCTAGAAAATACCTCCCGCGATAGGGTTGCATCATGTAATGGGCAAATACTGCCCCCCTTCTTATGCCTGCTTAGAGGTCTAAAACTGGGCTAGGGGCGGTAAACTACCACCTTTCAATGCTCAAGGTAAGAACCAATGTAGCAACTATATAAACGGTTGTGAGATCCCGTTTCTGGAAGAGCTTCTGGAAGTTGGTCCAAGCATTGACTTCTTTCGTTCCTTTCGACTTCAGTGTCGATCCTTTCATTCTTTTCAAGCATTCAGATGCACCACTCTCCTTAAAATGTTTTTCGAAGCCATCTTCTCTCTGATTTTTTTTGCTGCTATCTCTTCCGCCTGGGATGCTCCAGGCTATGGAGGTTACAATCTTGTCTGGCAAGACAACTTTGCCGGATCAGCGGGAACACTCCCAGACGGCAACAACTGGAATATCATCACGGGTTATTTGAACGTCAACGCCGAGTTGGAGGTGTACACCTCTTCGACATCGAATGTGCAACGCAGTGGGGGTAGCACCCTGCAGCTTGTGCCCTGGCGAGACTCCTCGGCCCTGAAAGGATGGACATCAGGGCGTATCGAGAGTAAATACGTTTTCACGCCGCAGCCTGCACGAATCACTCGAATGGAAGCCTCTATCCGATTCGGAGACAGTCCCATTGCCAACAAACAAGGGATTTGGCCAGCCTTCTGGATGCTGGGTAATATTCTTCGCAATGGCGGCAGCTGGCCGTCTTGCGGTGAAATAGATATCATGGAGACCGTGAACGGTCAACTAAGAGGATACGGAACGATCCACTGCGATGTATATCCTGGCGGGATATGCAATGAAGAAACCGGAATCGGGAACAATATCGCCATTTCTGACCAAAGCTGGCACACCTGGCGAGTCGAGATTGACCGCGCCAAGGGTAGTTGGCAACAAGAGACCATCACGTGGTTTCTAGATGGATTCCAGTTCCACCAGGTATCTGGATCACGTATCAACAACGAGGGAGTATGGAACAGCCTCGCTCATAGCCCATTATATTTCATCTTGAACGTTGCTGTGGGCGGCGAATGGGTAAGTCGAAAAGTTCCTCAGACATCACTACTGTAGCTAACTGTTACAAGCCCGGATACCCTAATGACGCGACTTGGGACGGTTATGGAAGCATGATGGAGGTTGGATATGTAGCGCAATATTCTACTTAGATACGGTAGCATATTTAGCAGTCTGTATCTACGTCATGTGTGTTCTCGTTCATGCATTTAGTGGTGCTCCCGTCTGAAGGAGTGATGTTCTTGGTTCTTGCTCTTTTGCCACGACTCGATACCCCATAACTGGCGTTTCATGGGCCACAACCCTTTGCGTGGAACGGTCAGACTACTTCCTCTGTGGCTGTCCATACCTTTCAACGCGGCCCGTCATGGTACCGGTACATCAACATCTCTTGGAATGGATGCTACACCAAGCTCAAAAGTCAAGATGTATCTCTTCACCGCAATCGGGTTTTGATATTCGGGGTGCCTGTCTGAGACTTGCAGCACTGTGTGGCGAGTTGATGCCGACACCGGTGTGGAGCGTTCTGACCTGAGAGGTTTACGGGCAAGGCATTCGAACCAGGGAAGGCATGGAATGAGTGTTCCGTCGGTTTGACACTGCCCAATAGTTCGTGTCGATCACCTTCAGTAGCTGAGGGATAAGTGACTAGCAGGCCTCAAGTCTCTACACCGACATAACTAATGTGGATCAGATTGCAGAGAAATTATCGCGAAACGACTGATTGACGTGTTGATGGCGCTTCTGAGGGGTCAATCGGAACCGGCAATGCCGATGATAAACCGTTCATTGCCTTGCGAGTGAGACAGACAAGGTTGGGTTGTCTCACTTGGCGCGGCAAGAAGCTCAACAAGGACAAAGCAGATGCTTGAACCGAGACAATCACAAGCAAAGCCAGAACCGCATTGGCGAATGAGGCTCGACAATGCATGATTGGCTGTGTAGCACAGAAAAGCTTCCCCGCTCTCGACAGCTTGTTGCGGAGAAGCTTAGAGCTGTAGCTCGGGCCGATCCGTACTGAGGGGTCGGATCGTCGGGTCGACGAACAAGTGGCGAGCTGAAACTATCCAGGGCTTCCTCTTTCTGCCATTTAAACTGGAGATACTGGAGCACTCTCGTGCTGGTGGGGAGCGCAGCCGCCGATCTCGACGGGGACTCGGTCTTGTCCGTGAACCCTGTTGTCATATCACCCGGCGGCCGCAGCCTTGGTACGTCAGAGCTGAAAGCTACCGAGAAACGACAGGCCGAGGGCGGTATGCGGTAGGGCTGGTCGACGCCAATCAAACCTATCCGTGTCTACTTCTAGCCGCATGCGGAGTTATACAGCTTGGCTATTGAGACCCTTCTGTATGTCTCACCAAGAAAATGGATACTCATTCGTAGAGCATGGGCAGAATGAGGGGAAGAAATACGCGTCTCACTCAGTTCCAAAACGCCACAGCGTCAAAGCGGCCGAGCCTTTTCGTGATAGGCTGTCTCTAGCTAAGGTGCCTCGGGCAGAAGCAAGTTTGAGGTGTTAGAGGCGGAAGATTGAGGATCTCCTTGGTTGTGCTAAGACTGACATCATGCAGAATGTATGAATCCGGGCCATCGGCGGTCATTGTTTCGAGCGATACCTGTTCAATCACTGATTTTGGACCGACGAAGTTGTAGATCTGTTAGTCAATATTCCTGAAGCAGAGCGCCGTATTTCTCTACTCTCTGCAAGTTTCACAATATGGGGCCAAGTACGGCCCGGCGTAGCTAAGTGGCCCAGGAGGTACGTGGAGAGATGGATCATAGGCTCGCTGCCGGATCTCGGCATATGATTCCGAAATTTCAAGTATATAAACTCAGCCAAGTTCCCTCTGGACTTCCTCTATTCTTTATCATTCTTCACACTTCAACACAGCACACAAATCAACCTACTCATTACAACCCCAACTTCATCCAACATGCCT
Source organism: Fusarium albosuccineum (assembly GCA_012931995.1). NCBI lineage: Eukaryota > Fungi > Ascomycota > Sordariomycetes > Hypocreales > Nectriaceae > Fusarium > Fusarium albosuccineum. Next base: position 17,933 of record JAADYS010000778.1, on the reverse strand, counting down.
GAGTCTCACAACACTCTTGGAAACGGCGAGTGGCTCAAGGTCGGCCAGAGCCTCTGGAGTCAGGATGGTTCGGTCGAGCTGAAGATGCAAGAGGACGGCAAGATTGCTGTCTACTGGGGAGGCCAGTGCCAGTTTCAGAACACCAAGGAGCAACGCCACGACGTGAAGGGTATTCAGATGCAAGAGGATGGCAATCTTGTGATCTAGTATGTGTTCCTCGCCTTTTCTTCCTCCCATACCCTCCATCGTAATCACTAGTTGTTTGTGACATAGCTAACATCATTGTGTGTAGTGACAAGAACGGCACAGCTGTCTGGCACACTGACACTGCCGGCTCCAAGGGAGACAGCACCGTCATCTGCGCAGTTCAGAACGACGGCAACGTTGTCCTCTACAAGGGCACTCCCATCTGGTCCAGCGACACCTACAAGGGTTAGAGGGCTAGAACGAACTCGACTGATGGACTTGGATGGATACGACGATACTGATTGAAGTAACGGGAGAAGGACAAGTAGCTCTTGCCTTCGCTATTGTTGCAGATCTAATATCTGATCACTTGACGTAGCTGTTGGAAGTCACTCATTTGAAAAAATACAAAAAGTTGGCCAAACTCTGGCTGTAAATCGCATCTTTCACCATGGTTCCCGTGATAATAGTGGCCATGCCGGGCGACCTTCCACCAAGAGTTCCGTACTACTGGACCTCGGGTGCTTGAATAGGTTATGCCATACTCTACCTTGAGCACTCAACTTGCACCGTGAAAATGATTACTATGTTAAGGCACAAAGGAGTCATCATGCACTAACCGCAAACTTCATCTGCAACTAACTTGCGAAGTCTCCCATGATACTGTTCCACTTGGCAAATATACTCGTAATTTGGTGATGTGCCATCTAAATCAATGTACAGAGACAAGATGAGTCACAGGCCAAAGTCCCGTTTCGGCTTGTCATGACCATCACAGACAGGCCCCCCAGCTTTCCCTTGACTTTAGCATCTTATGGACTCTAGGCTCGGACACGAGCGTATTTTTACTCTGCCGTAAGACAAAACAAATCCATTTGCATATAAGCTATCCTCTACTGAACATCTTCGAGATACTTGACACTAATGAGAATCTACTGAGCGGTTGGAGCTGGCAGCGAGACAGCGCCAACCGGTGGGCAAGCGTGCATTGTATAGCACTCTGTAGTTCGACCAATAACACATCTCTTGCCATCAAACAAAGTCCCCTCTCCGCATTGTGGTGGCTTGCTGGAAACGCAGAGGCCTCCACTTACAGTAAGCCCAGGAGGACACTTTGGCCCCTCCAACGAAACGCACTTGGTCCCTTTGCGAGACGTTCCAGGAGGGCATTGTGGCATAGTCTGGGAGACACAGACTTCGACGTTAAACTCGGTACCGGTAGGGCAATGAGGAGGAGCTGTAGAGTCGCATGACTCCGAGTCCGCATCATATTTGGTACCAGGAGGACACTTGGGGTCCTTGTCTGACGAGCACTTGGTGCCGTCAAAAGTGGTGCCCTCGGCACACTTGGGGGGATCCTGAGAGACACATCCGGTTCCGTCAAAGACCATTCCAGAAGGGCACTTGTGATCCTTTTTGGAGACGCATTCTTGTCCGTTGAAGCAGTGCCCTGGCTTGCACTTGGGTCTTATTTTTGAAACACAGTTCTTGCCATCAAACTGCAGGTCCTGCGGGCAGTTGGGCGTGTCGTTCCCCGAGATGCATCTTCTTCCGTCAAAGACAAAGCCAGTCTTGCAGCTAGGTCGTCCGGTTGAGACACATCTCTCGCCATTGAAAGAGCTGCCAGGTGCGCACTCGGGCTCGATAGGCGACGTACAGTCGGCGCCGTGGAGGTTGGTACCCGGCTCGCAATAAGGGAGATCGGGGTATTTGCAGTATTTTCCGACAAGAGTTGATCCCTTAGGGCACTTTGGCCTCCGTTCTGCTGTGCAGTGGTCCCCGGTCAGAGTGTGTCCGGGAGGGCAACCTGGGGACACCTCGGAGATACACTTGCTGCCACTCAAGACGGACCCAGGGGGACAACCGGCACGCTTCTCGCTCACACATGATCCGCCGTTGAATGTATGTCCTGAAGGGCAACGGGGAGGATCTGAGAGAAGGCATTTGCCGTTGCTGTAGGAGCCCTGACGACACTCTGGTACCGACTTTGTCTCGCAAACCTGGCCGTTGAAAGTACTTCCCTGGGGACAGGACGCTTCCTCGTAAGGGGTGAAATAGCATCGACCTTCCTTGAAGTGGGTACCAGAGGGACAGTCTTTCTCAGTGGCAGAGTCCTTGTGGCAGGTCTCTCTGTTGTAGTCAAAGTTTCTGAGACAGCATGCCGATTTACCACTGGCTCTATCTGTCGACAGGCTAGTGTCCGTTGGACATGACGCAGTGCTCTCGGAGGAACACACCTTTCCATTGAGCTCGAAGCCAGGAGGACAGCTGGGCTTATCCTCGCAGACTTGGCCGTTGAAGAAGCCGGGCGTACAAGAAGGTGGCTCCTCGGTAACACAAGCAGAACCATCAAAGTTTGATCCTGGTTCACACTTGGGCTTAGAACGAGAAACACAGGCTCCATTGCTGATGGTGTATCCAGGCTCGCAGCCGGGTGGCTTGGTACCAATACATTGGCCGTCGAGAGCTTTGTTCCGTCGGGACATGACGGGCCCTTGGAGCCAACACAACTCCCATCCTCAAATTTCATCCCCTGTGGGCATGATGGGGCACTGCTGGAGGTGCAGAGGCAGTCCTTGAGGGTAAAGCCGGGGGGACACCCGCCCTTTTCCAAAGAAACACAATTGCGGTCCTGGAACTCAAAGCCCGAAGGGCATTTCGGCAGGAGCTCTGACTCACAGGCCTCGGGGTTGAACTTGGACTCGGGCGGGCATGCTGGGCCATACTCGCTGATGCACGTCTTGCCGTTGAAAACAAGCCCATCTGGACACTGAGGTGGCTTGTCACTGATGCAGACGTTTCCGTCAAGTCTGGCCCCGTCAGGGCACACGGAAGGTTCGGGGAATACGCAACCTGTGCCGTCATTGACAGTTCCGAGAGGGCAGCATCGACTGTTTCCAGATGAATCCACAGCCGGGACAATGTCACTCAGCTCGATGGACCTGGAGCGGCCGCGAACAGACCCAAGGCTGGTGTCGTTGTCGTCCAAGATGTAGCCGGCCCATGGCATACCTGGCTTTTGAACGATGATACCAGCATCAAGAGGGATATCCCTGGCTCAGCTGCCGAGCGCAAGACTCGAGAGGATCAAAAGAGTCTTCCAAGATTCATGCATTGTCAGGAAGAAGTAGAAATTCAGGTGATAGGGGCTCTGATTGCGAATGTCGAGCGAAGAATGATGCGTTCTTTAAAGAATTGGCTCGTCTCTGCTTCCTGGTGTCTCGGGGCAATCTTGATTGCTCTGCCCAAGATACCTTGCCTGTTCGGCAACACTAATCCCTAGTTAGCTCAACAAGTCATCTCAGCAGCGTCACGATGGCTACTACTGCATATTTCCAGAGATGAGCATGTAATTCGGTGATCGCGTTGCCAATAATCACAGAGTTGTCTCAAACCATGACGAATTGGTGTTGATCTGTGAACTCTGTTGTAGCCAGAAGCTGACGTCGTTATCAGGCGCGCCAAGCACGGAGGGTCGTTAGCTTGCACCTTTGTGGTGGAATGATTGAATGAACTTCTTTGGTGGAAGTTACCTATCACAAATTCTGCTTAAGCCGCGGGGTTCAGGGCCAATGGCATTCCTCATAAGATCGGACTTGCCATACAGAAGTTCTCATGACGCCTGGCTCACGGTTGTCGATCTCGGACGGCAGACATTGTAACGCTCTGTCTCTCGGCCCCGCCGGGCCTATGCATCCGTTGGTTGGGGTTGGCTTTCTTGGACCGAGGTAGAGGGAGTCTGGGTGGCTTTAAGCCACCCAACAGCATGGATGAATGCTACTATGCAACTGTACCAGTGAATAATTCAGTGGGGTTTCTGCCTATCGTCTTGAGGGGCAGAGGTAATCGTTCACATCTCACTTGATTGAGTCACCTGAGGAGTGTCTCTCGTTTGCCATCCAATCCTAATCCAATATCACCTCTTTCAGTATCTACGCCATGCTTACTGTGTCTCTGCTGCCAAGATCGCCTTTGCAGAAGTCTCAAACTTTTCTAAGCGTGAATTTATGAGAATTCTCTTCTTCCGTTGCCAGCTTCTACGATCCATTTCCGATCCAAACTAGTGCAGATTTCCATGTTGGGAAGACATAGCCATGGCTGGCCAGCAAGGGATACCACAGTAATCCATGTTTGACTTCAGCTCTTAGCCATGCATATGATCAACATTGTCGGCTTCCCCGTGGGTCCTCGCCGCTCCTGATGCCGAAACCATTGACGAGTGGTGGCGTGAGGTGTCTGAGAAGGACGAGTGCAACTTCAAGCGCTTGTCGCCAGACTTTTATTCCTGGAACAGGAACAAGGAAGCGTACAACGCGGCTCCCGACTTTGCATCAAAGGTCATTTACACGCTCCTGAACGATCGACACGCTAGGATCCTATCGACCTTCAACCAGCCACCACGAATTGACGTTGTCAGTGGAGAATCGTACGTCAACTCAGTCAGCCGCACTTCCTCTGGTTAGACACAAACTGATGACGCTACCATAGGTACTACATCCGATCCAAGTCGAACCCAGAGTTCTACTGGCTCGAGAAGGATGGCCAGATCTGGGCCACCAAATCCGGCCGGACCAGATTTATCCTTCGTATTGATGGCTCCCAAGAGAAGGACAAAACAGTCCTCATCGCAAAGGACGAAATCTCTCTGACTGCTGTCGGTGGCCCCAACCAAAAGTATGTCAGCGTCAGCGATAACGGAGAGTTGGTCCTCGGCGGGCACAGCTGTCGCATGTACTTTGGCGACCTAAAGAAGAACTTTCTTGCCCAAGGAGAACATGGAATGGCCTCTCCTAGCTTACCCATCACTCGATTCGAGGGCAATGGTGAGGAATGGGAACTTGTCAAATAGATCTAGTCTACCTCAACACTTAGGAGGGTTAGGTGTCACCTCGCAACCAAGTTCAATTCTATATGCTATCTCTATTTCCCTCTTTTCGATCACAAGTCAGTCTTCCAGAGTAACAGAGAACACATTTTACACACATATTAGTTTTTGTCTCTCCCACACCCTTGGATATAAGAGAGTAACACATNNATGGCATTTTGAATCGGCCCATTACACACATATCACATTATCATAGCCCAAGACCAATACAGTTATCGAGAAGATCCACTCCAGTAGCCCAAGCGTTTCACTGGTAGGGTTTCTCGGGTTCGGTAAACGGGAGCCTTGAGAAGAAACTGGGTTAGTGTCTGCGCATCAGAGTTTGTGGGCTAGCATTGGTGCAATCGGTCCGACTTCATCTTGGCGTCCACACAGTTACCGGAGATATCGGTGTCATCTCTAGAATTTATACACTGGCTGGGGTCACCGAGAATAGATGCTGCGATCTTAGTAGGCAATCCGGGTTCCAATTGGTTGGCTGAGTAGTGAATACATCCCGAATGGGTCTTCGAAGCCCCTACAAGGTAACAATCTCTAGTACATAAACTCTCATCGAGCTGGAAGATAGCCGATTAATGTAAGCCAACCCATTCGATCGATTTATCCCATAGTTTCTTCGCCTTATCAACGTCATACGCATGAGCTCCGTAGCCAGGGCCCCAAAGGCCCTTGTCAGCTGTCCACTCTGGAACAATCTGGCAGTCCTCCAAGTACTTGCCCCCTTTGCCTTCCAAAGCTGCCGCAGTGGCCCCCCAGATACTCGTAGACGCGCCCTGTTGAGGATTCTTGAAGATCTTGGACAAGAATGGGTCTGACGCCATGCCCTGTTGCTCTTCGGAGCTCATATGACGTGCCAGGTCTGTCTGTACTGCGCCAGGCTGGACGCTCCAAGCGTGAATGCCTTGGGCACCGTATCGGCGTTCGATCTCATTAGCGGTCCAGAGATTGGCCGTCTTACTCTGAGCATACGTGGCCATGGCATCGTAGTGTCCCTCAAAATTGACGTCGTCGAAGTTTACCTCTCCGAAGCAATGAGCAACGGAGCTGAGCACAATAACGCGTGAGCATCTCTGGGCGGTGGAAGCGCCAGCCAGGAGTGCTGGCTGGAGGAGATTGAAGAGGAGGAAGTGAGAGAGGTGGTTCGTGCCGAACTGTGTTTCGAACCCATCCTTTGTACGGCCCTCAGGCGGTGTCATAACACCCGCGCTCAGCATCAAGATGTTCAAGGTGTTAGATTGAGACAGGAAATTGTCTGCGCAGGCGCGTACGCTGTCAAAAGACTCGAGGCCAAGGTGGAGGAGATGCACGCGGTCACTTTCCACCAGTTCGCCAAGGGCGGTCCGGGCCTTGGACAAGTTGCGAGCCGTGAGGTACAGCGTAGCCCCAGCGAGATGCAGAGCCTTTACACTTTCAACACCAATGCCCGAAGAGCAACCCGTAATCAGGGCAGTGAGACCAGAAAGTTCGCCTTGGAGCTGCTCATCCTGAATGATTTGGATGGCAGTGGGACGAGAGTCACCTGGACCACTGGCGGCCTGGTGAACGGCGACGTAGCGATCGGCCATTGCGTGAAAGAAATAGGGTCGAATTTGAGATGAAGGATAGTAAGATTGTAACAGCAGTACTTGTCAGGCAAGAAAGGAAGTAGATGGTGACTTTCTCGAGATAGAAGTTCTTGATATTGATAGATATTTATATACTCGCTGGCTCTGCTGTGATCATGATTGATTGAGCACCGACTCAGGGACCCATGGAAATGGGTTGGCGCTGTGGCCACTCTTGTCGTAGCCAAGTAAAACGTTCGGCCTAATGCAACAAGCTTACACCACTCAGTTACTTTGTCCGTTAACGCCGTCGATAACGTTTGAGTTGGTTTTATTTCTTCCGGTGTCTTTGGATATGAAAGAATAATACATCAGCAGAATAACACTTGACAAAAAACAAAATGACCCGACCACGGTTGTCCGAATAAAACAGTTTTGATTGAAGCATCGATTATCTCTCTATTCGACGCGCACGGCCATTGTGCAATACATTCTAGCAACCCGCGCCCGCGTTGCAGTAGAGGAGGAGGCCTAGGAGTGAGATTCTCTAAGCATCAGTCATTTCTTAATACACCTACCTACCTAGGGAAAACATTCTTACATCCTTCCCAGACAAATCTTTCCACATAGTACACCACATCAAATGCCTGCATTTCCGTGATCCTTGCTCTTTGCATAGGTAGGGAGCGGGTATCTTTGGCCAGGAGTGGGCTGCGCCTGAGTCTATTTTGCAACAGTACCGTATGGGTTTTAGACAGAATGGATCGGGAATTAACGCCGAGGTTATCTACGTCATGCAGATAAGGTACGGCGCCCGCGGCCTCCGTACCCAGGCACGAACCTTGGTGACCCACTCCAGGAGAGCCAACTGAAACTCTTTTCTTTGGTGATATGGCTGGTCTCTCTCGCTATGGCAAGTGAAGTCGACATGAGAGTAAATGCAGCTCTAACAGTGACCCGCATAACTTATGAACAGTGAGATACTTTTGCGAGTTTGACGAGGGTATCGAGAGAACTAGCCATGTTTCTCAGTTGTGCCATACTCGTAGCACTGTAAGTATTGAAGACTACGCAAATCCCAATAGGCACAGTGGAATGGCCATGAGCTCCTCCTTGCCAGCATGAAGTAAGTTCTCCTTTCGTCACATCGAATATGTCTATTAACGCACCATGACATACTGTATATGCCCGAGCCTAGCACTAAAGTCGAGATGGAAATTGTAAGCTATTAGGTGTTGTAAAACTACTAGAGCCTTTCCCGCGTTATTCTACAGTATCTCCAGAGCCTTTCGGGTGTTTGTTGACAAATGAAAGGGCCAGCATTATTGAATAGCACCCTAACCCAGTAGCCATTCATTCAAATTGGACGAGATCGGTGCAAGCGGATTCGGATTCATGTCAGAACTAGACATAGCCATTTACCAGTTACAGTGTCTCAGTTGCAGGCCTTTGTAACTATGGAAGAAATTTGAAGATGATAGAATGGCAAATGGTGTCATGTAAAGAACCGGAATTGTTGCGTGACATATCTTTATTATTGCTAACATAACAATTTTGGTCCAGTTGCTGTGGCAAGTCCTCAGACTTTGCTGTCCCTCCTCGAGGATGATCCATCAGTAACTTTGTGGCTGCCATGAATGGCTGAAATATACGCCCTTTACGACTGCAAGTTCATACAATACACGGAGCATGCTCTAAGCTAGCTTAAAAGGTAACGCATTTGGTCGAGTTGTCATCCAGAGTGAGCTTGACCAGTGAAGGGTTGTCATAGGTAGCTCCCTCTCTATAACATAGCACTTCAATCTGGCTCCGTCAATCTGGATAGTTTCATCTGATCTTACACTGTTGTCAAAAGGGTTCTCATCAAGTACACCTAGACGACTTATGTTATTATTTAGCATACGTGCGTCGAAACCGTACGTGTAATGACATGTGTGCTCCGGTTGACCAGCCTTGGTTTTAAGCAGCGTTTATCAGTCAGAAATTCGTTGCTGCAACCAGTATAAGGGCCATGTGCGGTAAATAGATAATACCTAGACTAGAATGACCTCCTCACTATAATCAAGGTGATTGGAGACGGTTCTTGTCACTAAAAAGTCTAGGAGAACAGAAGTTGGAGATGATAATGGCCAATCGATTGAGCTACTCGAATCTTTCCAACATCCAAAACCTGGTATTTAGAGCTACGGAATCTTTCATCTTCTCGAACTGGCAGTCGTTGCAAATGCCGAAAGGGTTGTGCCTAGCTGTAGTACAAACTTGGCAGTCTCGTTTTACAATACCGATACGTCTAATCATTGATATGTCAGGGGAGAGCTTTGGAGTTACTACACAGAAGCAGATATGGCCCAAATATCACCTCTCTCTGGTCCTAGGTTCCGGTCTGGATAGTCCACGCTCATTAGCCACGCCGGCCATACCATGTGCGGCATCATAACACCCATCGCCATTTCTACACTTTAATCCGACCATTGATGGGCCTTGACTCGGAGTGCACCGTACTAAAATGAATGCTATCAAGGCCGTGAGCAAGGACCCGAATCTCTTACAGGAACTTGGCACATACTCAAATGAGTTGGATAGCACGGCTCTGCCGGCATTGACGTCTGCAATCATAGTTTGAGATGGATGACTTCATTATACAAGCCTTGAAACATAGAGTCATTGAGCCAAACCTGAGGGCATCTTGCTTGTGGCTACGAAAATATCTTACGAGATAAAGCAAACAGACAAAGGGCGGCAGGAAGACACCGGATTCACTAAAGGACCAAGCCAGAACTACTTATTTCGCTCTAGAGACACTAGAGAAGTGCTTGCTCTATGGTCTACTGAGCAAAAAGAACAATGCATTAGGTTTGCACCGGGTGTTTTGCTGCGCTTGCCCTGCCTAAGTAGAGTCGCCAAGACAGTTGTTGAGTTGAATGGTGAGGTATGCGCTTCCTTCTCTCGGGTATTACAGATACCACCGTCAACATGCGCAAAGTACTGGCACCACGATCAGACACCGTCTGGGATCAGATTTGGTGTTGGGGTAGCATCACGCCAAAATCACGCGAACGACAGGGCTGCATCTGGCCCGGCGGTTCAGCCGGGGTTTCCTTGATGGGGCATGTGCCGATGCCCCATGATGCTAATACTGGTCTGGTCCCTCGTAATGCTGCCTACAACAGTCACTCGTTTCGTAGTGGTTGCTTGGGCCCTGATCGGCAAGCCCGAATTTGAATCTGTAAGAATCAGGAGGGTACATTCGTGTGTGTGGGTCAGGGAGAATGTACCGTAACGTCAATTTGAAGCAATTTGCAGCTATCTTCCAACGAGGGTAATATGTAACTTTTGCAGCCCGATTGCAAATTGGCAGAAAACACCGAAAAGCAGGGATATTTCTTGGCATCTTACCTTCATCTAGTAATTCGTGGACCTCCCCTGCTAGCTTGGTATATGTTGATTTATGCGATCGGCATGAATCCTCATGAATCCAGACTTTATATAAAAAACCGGGCAAAAAACGGCTCTTAATATGGAAAGGTGAGTCTTGGCCCCCGTTATGAAAATAATCTGACCTTTCTGACAGTCAAATTCGCGCTTGCCGATTATGGCCTTGAGTCGGACATTGCTCGAGTCGGACAAGATCATGTCACTCGGTGAGGGGTTTGTCCATCCTCTGCGACGCCTAACGGTAACACCCCGACAAGGCTCGATAGACAAGGGATCTTGGGCTTTGCCAGATCTACTGGCCCACTCGGTTTCCACTGCGGCGCGCTCGGTTTCGCCCGTGCAGCGGAGGTTTCTCAGAAGGGTTCGTAAGAATTCCAAAACATCATCTCGTTAAATGGATACGACGTGCCCAATGACCAGACTAAACAAGGTACCCTGGTCCCCCACTCTATCGATCTGGTATTTTTAACTGACACTCCGGGATGAGGTCGCATGGTTAAATGTGGTCACGCGAGCACGAGAGACGTTGCGTCTTGGCATGAGAAGAAAGAAATGAGCTCGTTGACGGTAAAGAGGAGAATCCGGTGCACAGGTCTGATTGCGATGGCCGGCATCCCACTTGGTTTTAAGCCACTTTTCGTAAAGAAAATGCGGCCTTCGTATAACGCGGAGCCATGGTCGGATTGTGGTATGGAGCCCGCTGGTAGCGAGTCGCCAGTTGTTTATTCCCGCGCGACCGTAGAGGTAAGATGAGGATGTGATAGTGACGGCGGGTGGTGAAATGATGTGAGACGGTCATTTATCGAATGCGCTTTAGAGAAGTGATGATGATGAGCAAGGGACCAACCGTAGTAAATAATGCAGCCATTTGAGCGCGCAGCTATACGGAGTAACAGTAGACTAAGCGGGCACTGGATACCCAGACGAGTTTATCTCGTCGGCCATGTGCGAGCGAGATGACGATGCACGAGAAAAGAAGCTTAATAAAATGACCGTCTCTAATAAATCCCGAGAATTCGGATCCATTCGCGTGTGTTAAAAATGGCAGCAGTGCGAGATGACAGAAGCGAGACGTGCAGCGCCAAGCTTTGTAGCCAAGAGTCTGATGGGGCTGAGGGCGTTCTTTATGTCTCGGGCCCTTGGGCTACAGGCCTCTTTCAGGTCTCTTTCAGCCTCTGACAGGCCTGTCTGGGGCTAGCTGTGCGAATGTCACCGCCGGCACATTCGGCACCGCCCGGTATTGACCCCTGGCGGATCGACGGTCCACAAATTGCCGTCTTATCCTTGGAGATTGGCTGTCTCGTATATTGAGTTTCAAGTGGAGGGCTGCGAAATGTTTGCTTGCCTGAAGGATGAAGGAATGAACAGAAAGAAACAAGAACAGGGCCCCGTTGCCCTGTCACCCAGTGATATTAAGTCTATGCTGTCTATACTCTTCCGGTACGCCCTGGCAAAGGTAATGATCCGCCACCAACTCCCGCGCTTTGATGTCCATCCATCCCGCCGCTGAATCCTCGATGCCAAAGCTCAGCCAGATCTCGTCATCCAAATATCCGTGATTCGAGGGAAAATCCGTCCCGTTTGCGTAGTAAATCATGCTCCCCGTCCAGATGTATTTGCCATTCACCTCGCCGTGATACGACAGCTTCTTGCTCACGCTGAGCATCCTGTACGGCTGCGCGGCTGAGTAGGCCACGATACGACGGTCGTACCAGGTGTAGGGCGCAGTTGGGGGGTCATGGCGGCGCTGGACCATGCCCAGCATGACCGTGTTGGTGTCATCGGGCTCGCACTCGCCTCTGTTGCAGAGCGTCAATCCCAGCATCGGCGTCGACTGGTGGACGTTGTGGTCGGACAGCATCACGTCATGCACACACGTCATCTTGTGCACACTGTGCCATGTCTCATCGGGGCTGGCGCCCAGTGGGTACGGCGGCTCGACGGCAGACTGCTGGCTGTTGGCGCCGACCAGAACCTCCTCGACGGGACTGTGGCTGGAGGCGTATCGGAACATTTGGCCGGGCTCCACCATGAAGAGCAGCTCGTCGTCGTCGCTGCTCAAGGGCGACTGCGCTGGCGCCCAGTTCTTCTCGCGCTGGTATCGCGCGTATGATTCGTGACCGGGGGGTGGCTGGCGCCTTAGCCCGACGGGCTCTCTGAACCGGATCGGCGGCATCTTGCTGGCGTACTCGGCGCCTAGAACCCGGACGAGTTCTGGAACCGCGGCGCGCGCGTCGATGAGGAACTGGCCCTGGCAGAGGTTCTCGTCGTCGACCTGGTACGTGAAGATGAGGAGCGGCTCGCGGCGCCGTGTCCAGAATAACTTCATGTCCTCTGGCCCGATATACCGGTCCATGAGCGGCTGGTTCTGGCAGTGGTGCTCGGGCCCTGCAAACTCTGGCACCAGCAGCTTTGCCCACTTGTTGTTCGACTTGATCTCTGGTCGCCCAAGCTTGTTGTGGGTGAGGTTTGCAAACATGGCCACCTGCCGGGCGAGCCTGTAGTCGGTGCCGTTGATGGTCGTGTCGACGTGCAATGTGCGCGCAATGACCAAGAACTCGTGTCTGCTGTGGCTGTCCCGCGGCAGCTCGAGTAATGTCGGGTTCATGATCTTGTAGCCTGTCTTCTTGACGTTGACCTTGTTGTAGAAGCCCAGGTTGTTGCGTATGCTCGTGAGCAATCGGTAGTCGCGTGTGCTACCCGCTGTGTCGTCGTCTCCATCCTCGTCCTCCCGTCCAGCGGGCTCCGGATCATGTTCATAGAAGAAGGGCCGCTCCGGCAGCGGCACGATGGAGAGGCCATCGGTGAGCTTGACGTGGAAAAAGGTGAACAGAAAGGGAACGGTGGTGATGATGGTCACGGCCGCAAATACTATGCGCATCCGGCTGCTGTGTGAGCGCATAGTGTCAGTGTCACATTAAGAGAGGCGAGGGCAGTTCGGGGCGGGCCAGGTTGAAGAAGCACACCGGAAGCAACAACCCAAGCGTACAAGCAAGGCACCGCCTGCAAAGGCAAAGGGCCTTTATACCGTCGTTTAGCATTTTTTCGCTTGCGACGGCTCTTTGTCAAGCTTTTGTGCCAAGTCTGCTGGGCCCCGTTGGTCGGTTGCATCATGCCACCATCCGATCTAACCGGCCCGTGGGGCCCTCGTATTGCGCACCAGGGCGTCATTGGGCAACCCGGCTTGTTGGACCGAGTACCTGGGGGGGCTGTGAGTGTTACGAAACCGGTGGCTCGGCCTTCTGAAACGATTCCGCTGGAAATTAAACAATCTCGACCGTGGTAGCGGTTCTAGAGGTCACCGCTGACCGGAACTCGAAACGGGCATGCTCCGCGAAACAAACACCCGTGTTGGCGCTACTGTGCCGTCCTGTGGCTTCAATTCCGGGCGTTTAGAGGATTCAACAACAGGTCAAGTGCGCAAGAGCATCTGCCCAGGGCCTGTCAATACATGCAGCCGCAAACTGACTCTAGAGTTACCTACGCGAGTCCTGCAGATGGAGATGGATGCATATTGCAATCTGTCCTGGGCAGCTGTTGTCGCATGCCAAGTGCATAGAGGCGTCACCCCCTCGTTGTACCTGACCCTTGGTCTAGAAAACACGTTTCTTGGCTTGTGTTGACAGACAAACGTTGGAGAGAGGCGTTTAGGATCTTGGATGACGTTTACACCATGGCTGAGTCCTGCACGCAACACAACAAATCCTTGAGCCAGTGCCAACTCAGATAGAATTCACAGTTGACACCCAATTCCTTAATTTCTTCTCTAATACCTACAAGCTCAAGTCTCCCCTGGCGATCTTCGTCTCTCCATTCTTTAAAGTGCCTAAATCGCCTCATTCTCGGTTCGGACGGAACCATATCATACCTACACTGACTTGTGACAACCCTCAACACAGAGACTTCATACCTGTTCTAAACTGCCGAGTCAGTTTCCACCGGGCCCCCGCTGGCCAGTCAGAACTCAGGATCCGAGTTTCCGCAAGGCAGCTAGGGGCATCCCTCACTGACAGCTCAGTTGTTAGGCTGGGGGACGCCCTTTAATTTAGACTAGGTCTGCCGACTCTACCGAGAATACAAGATATTCCACGACTCCTTTATCGTCTTGCCGCTTTCCCCCTTATCTAGTCGCCGTAGGTAGCCGCACGTCGTCCACCCTCCCTTTTGACAGCTTCCGCCCTGACAGCATCTCCCTTAAAAACTTTCCCACGGTTGGAGGGAAATCTTGGGCCGATCATGAGTAGATGAAGATGCCTACGTTCGCCTAGAACCAAGACAGCAAAGCAACGCATTTGGTAAATAATTTATACAAAACGACCATGAAATTTGAAAGCTTTCTTTACTCCGTTCTGAAGTTTTTATGATTATCTGTCAAACATTGCCTACTTCCCTTGATGAGGTTCTCCAACTGTTCAGCCGGGACAGCACAGAATTGTTTCATCCACATGCCATCCCACCACACCAACTCGGCCCATGCCGGGCCATCACAATAAAGAAGAAAAAAAAGACCAAGCGCGCACCTATCGATCAACAGGTGTAACCAAATCTCGGAGCAACGGCTTACAAGTCATGCAGGCATGGTGAGACAGCGTGGGGACCGCTCCGATCGAACCCAACTAGGTGCCGATATCCGAGAGCTTGCCGCGGGGGAGAAAACCCATCTTTTTCTAGCGAACCATTCGGCGATTTTGCTAAACATTGCGTGCCGGCATTTCAAATCGATCAAAGATGCTTGGTCGCCTTGGCGCTTCAGTCATAGCTTCGCGTCCGCCGTCTTCCACGAGGTTCGGAGTCCTCCTCCCACGCTTGGTCGCCGTCGTCGATGCCCGATCCCTGAGACTGCGAGGAGTCCATCTCATTATCAGAATCATCATCAGAGGACCAACTGTCCCCTGCTCGATATTTTCCACTCCGTTCAGGGGGAAATAGCGTAGCCACACGTTCTACCTGATATCCGCGCATCATGCTCGTTGTGTGTTGTCCCGTTTCCGTATCCAGAAGCAAGACGGAAAACTCCGACATACCTCGAAAAAAGCGAAATACTCCAGAGTCAAAGAGTGTCCAAACAAATCGAGCAAACAAGAACTCGGCCGCGATACCCACCAGGGGTTGAGTAACACGGTTATGGCAGAGGTCAATGGGTTCCGTAGAGCCAACTGGTCTGAAGACATGTGTCACCAGTTGCGTAGAACTATGATTTTTGCAATTTTTGGCAACGAATGTTAATTCACGCCGGTCAAGGAGCAACTGGATGTCTCTGCGGAGAATGATCCGGTTCGCCATGTCGTTAATGGGGTGATCCAAATTACCATCACGACAGTATCTAAGAGTACATCAGCCAACTCACTGCCAAGCTCCAGGCTTTAGCCCAGTCGGCTCACTGTAATTTCTCTCATACCTTGTCATTTTGTTGTGTTTGAACCACTGAGACACTGTTTGTGGAATGATATATGCTACGTCCACGTCAACGGTGTGTGCGGTTACTCGGCAACTCTCATCTCGAGACAGGGTCGCTTCCGGGATATCAAGTCCGGCGGTGAGCTCATCGGGTGGGATCTCCAGGCTCGACCATGTCATAGGTATATTGTCGTGAGGAAAGGACCAGTGGTCGAAAGACGGCAGCACGGGATACTTGTCTACGCCAGAGTTGATGGTAAGTAATAGCGACACGGAGATGGTGAAGGGGAGCCAAAATTAGAAGAAATGGATATCGCCACCTACAGTCTGGAGGATGCTGGCCGAGCCGAAAATAGTAAACAGGCTCCCGCAAAATACCGTCTTCAGGTCGATCGACGCGTGTAAACGTGTCTTTGCTATCCTTGCGCGCAAGCCAACCATCGCGCCATGTGTTGCCCGTGATGATGCAGCAAGATATTAGTGCCATTTGATAGTCCACTCCGTCTTGTCCATCTCCTTCTGTAGCGGTCAAGGCCAACATCTCTGAAGCAGAATCTGGGTACGCTGGATGCTGGAAGAGGATGTGTCGAGGTTTCGTTCCCGTCGACGGCAAAGAGCCCACGGGCGGAAATGGCGGCTGGATTGCAGACATTAGGGGCATTAAAGTAAAAGTCTTGAGTAAAACTGGTGGACTGTCTTGATCAAGTCTATCTTTGCAAGTTTGTTGTTTGCAGTGGCTGGTCGATGCGGTGAGGCAAGCCAAAGCGATGCACGTGACCACCACCTTTGTCTCCCAGGGGACAAGGTCAACAATGCATTGCCTTCACCAGGTCAACTGGCAAATCTTCTTTGTTCTTTGTGCATCAGAAATCTCTCTACTATAATTATTCCTCACTTTATCACCTTATTGTATAACTAAATCTGCGCAAAAGTCTGTTGCGGCGTACACAGTCGGTTTCACAGAAGATCAAAGTTCTTCGTGTGGTCGTGAGCGCTCGCTTGACTCCCGTACCACCTCACGGGAAGACGGTACATACATCCATTCAATATTTCACTATTTGATCCTATGATAGTTAGGGTGTAGCTAACATATATAAGTGATTTAAACAGCGAGAGATTCGTTCAGGAAACCCCGCCCAGGACAGTATCATAGGGCAGCCTGGGCAGGTAGTGGCAGCCTTGAGAGCGGCCTACAGGCCTAATTATAACCAGGGAGATCACCCAATGTTTGCATATACGTGCGTGATATTTACTATATGTTGCTCCAGAACGTGGAGAATCCAATGTGTGTCTCAGACACAAGTGGCCAGCTGTGAACCAACATGCATCGGCATATCCCCATTTGACTCAGGTGCAGGTTCATGTTCCATAAACCGGGAGTACAAGTCGTGGCCCCGCCTCGATATATAATATTAATTCCACCCTCCTCTTTACCTTTCACTACCTCAATAATTCATAAAGTTGTCAACTGATCTCACAATGTTCAGCAACAATCCTACGTCGCTGGATGCTACCGGCGAGCAGTCCAGTCGTGCTGTGGTAATCGACACTCTGTCATCACAACATTGGGCACAACGAGCAGAGGTTTTCTGAAAGAAAAGAGCGGAAATGAAGTTAATTGAGTCTCGGGTGTGACCAAACTAATTACTTCCATCACACTGCCGTCAATATCAGAATCGAGACAGATATTTAAGTAAGGTATACACCATTCTGTTATCGTTTGCAGGACCCATGGACTTACGCAAACCGAGTGACTTTGCCAACGAGTTTCCCGCCGCTTCGATCATATGAATTGATCTAGTACCTATCCAACCTCGTTGGGTACCGTAAAAACTCGAGAAATTCGTACAGCGCTAAAAGCGCCACAAAAGCCTCTTAGCCAGTACTTTCCACTGGCTATGACGTTTCTCACGGTTAAAAGTGGAAAAGCGGAGATAATTGCTTCTTAGCGCTGTACGAATTTCTCGAGTTTTTACGGTACTACCCAACCTAGAGTAGAAATTCTAACGTCCCGGTCAGTCAAATCGACGACTGCATGCAAGAGCGGACCTTCTAAGGCAATCCCCTTGATTAGGCACGTGTACATACGCTGGCTTATCGGCAGTATAGCCAACTGGGCCGCTCCGTTCAAAGAAAGGGGCCTACAGGGCACTAAAGCTTTGAGGCCGTATTGAGAGCTACGAGCCGTCGCGTGTATTAAAAGCGATGACAGCAGTGCTTTAGAAGCCAGTGACCTCAATCAAAGGATGAGGTTCTTTGTTGAGGGCGGACGCAAGATTAGACAGCTGTTCACCAATTTCGAGAATGGCACGCAGAAGAAGGCGATAGAGGGGGCCGGGTTTATAGAC
Organism: Fusarium albosuccineum; assembly: GCA_012931995.1. Lineage (NCBI taxonomy): Eukaryota > Fungi > Ascomycota > Sordariomycetes > Hypocreales > Nectriaceae > Fusarium > Fusarium albosuccineum. The sequence continues at coordinate 138 of JAADYS010000778.1, read as the reverse complement.
ATTAAAGAAAGAGATTTCAAGGTATGCACTCTATCTTGTTCTGTATTGGCGAAACTGCTAATAGTAGTTTTTGTCTCTCCCACACCCTTGGATCTAAGAGAGTAACACATCAGCAAAAGAACACTTTAAAATACATAA
>JAADYS010000777.1:0-19276 GCA_012931995.1 Fusarium albosuccineum | reverse complement strand
CTGAAGACCATCTAACCGGTTGAACTTTCCTCCCTCAGCACCTTACACGTAGTCATCGCCTTCCTCAAGTCCCTGTACTCGAATCCCCAATTCCCGCTGGTTACGTTGGAGCTCCGCCATCTTGCGTCCCAAAACCGTAAGATCCTCTTGCATCTTTAGATTTCCAGCCAGTACATCTCTCAACATACGCGATATCTCAGATTCAGATTGACCCCGATCAGAGTCGTGTTCGAATGGTGGTTCGGGGGAGGGCGTGGGATACATCGGCGGTTCTTGTAAAGTAACGGTCTTATAGACGCTGTTCCTGGCGCTTGGGGTCGTTCTCCTTCGTTCGGGCGGAAATGGACGTTCCTGCGAGCCCTCACGTTGAGAGTTAGAACCAGGCTGTTCTGATCGACGTTGCGACGCGGTTGCGAAGGGGGACTGACGGCGTTGTACCGGTTCGGAAGAGTACCTATCGCCCGATGACCCAGCAACGGGTGCCGTATAATCTATGGAGTCGTCCTCATGGCTTTGGAGGGACTCCACTGTGGCTTGTCGGAAACGCCCAAGCTGATTCTCGACTGGGGATGGCTCTCTTTCCCCTTGGTCTATGAGGGTCTGTCCCGGATACATCTCCTCCAAGTACCGTTGTTCTAGGCCAAAGGCCCACTTCCAAAGTTCTCTATCCGCATGTCCGTTCGGATTTTCTTTCCGTTTTCCATAGCGATCAAGTCCGTTATAGTAGAATTTTATTTTCTTTAATCTTAGGTCCGTTGGCTTTGGATACACGCTGCGCCACCAAGTGCGTTTGACCCAGGCAACCGTGCCGTCTTTGAACTTGATGTGAATTAATACAGTTCTGTTGTTTACAAAACGGTCCGGCTTCATCGGGTCAAGACTGTCGATAAAATCCTTAGAATGGGACTCTGCGCCCTCTGCCGCTATGCCAAGAACATCATCTATCTGTCCGAAATTTTCATGATATAGTTTGGTTACGAGATCTCCATCAATAATCTGCAAGATAGATTGGGGATTGTTAGATATCAAGAAATCGTCATCTTTTCGTTGCTGCAATCGGTAGATGTGTGTTCCGGCTTTCCTTCCTTGGAACGCATTGAGATACCATGGATTCCTATAGTTTTTAAACCATCCCAGTGTTTTCATATTTGTCGGGTTGCTCCCGTATGAACTACCAGTCAATCCTTTCCGCATTTCGCGCAGATACAGGGTCGTGTTGTCACTTGGTGGTTGTGGCTGAAACATAAATGGCTTGAATAGTGGTTGCTTGTCATTAGACCCATGAGAGCCCGTGCGGGGTCGTTTTGGTCCAGCGGGTACTGGGTTTTGGTCTGTTCCTGGTTGGCCCTGGTTCTGGTTTGGATTGGGGTCTGGATTCGGGTTTGGATTGGGGTCTGGATTCGGGTCTGGATTCGGGTTCGGATCCTGGTTCTGGTTCTGATTCTGGCCCTGACCCTGACTCTGGCTCTGGTTTGGATTCGGGTTCGGATCCTGATCTGTTACCGGTTGCCCTTGGTTCTGCTGCTGCTGTCCCGAATTTGCTTCAGTTCCCGTCCCAACAGTCTGAAATGTGGGATCGACTAGTCAGCGGATGAAATTCTTTCTCTCACACCGATATACTTACAGTACCCCCTCCTGCTATTCCCCCCATGGTGATGTCGGTCTCTTCAGGCTGACTGACGTTGCCTACCGATGAGTTGTCGGCATTTTCCGTTTTGATATTGGCTTCTTGGCCAGTGCTGTTCTGGTTGGAGGCCATGTTCACAATACCAGACTCAGAAATCGTGATTGTAGCAGCAGAGCCAGACCATGGATTGTGCGTGATAGGCGGCGATTTATACTTGACGGTCGTTGCGTTGATGTTATCCGTCCAGCCGTTAATAGCCGCTAGATGCCAAGTAAGAGAGATTATCGGTTAACACAATGTGAGGTGGGTTAGATAGAGCCCATAATTGACGGCCCGCTATTATCTATTACTCTAATCTTTATTTAGGCATGCCCTGTTTCCAGATTTTCCGGCGCATGTGGATTCCAACGTCTATATTGGCTGTAACCGGCCGTCCAGAAAATACGCAATCCACTTTTTACGGTATAATGAATTCAAAGCTACAAGCCTTGACTATTAATGGCCCAGAAATATTAAACCCGAATAGGACTAGACCCAGGACTAAAGTCGAAAGCTCCTATGTAAGATGCGAGGGCAAAGATTTATTGATCCGTTTTCTACTCCCGTGTAGCCATCGTCATTATAACCCAACTAGAACCCCGGAAAGCCTGGTGCAGTGACGCTCTACACACAGATAGACCTCCTCTCGCTATGAAAATTCTGATAGTAACAGCGTTTGCGTACCTAGCCCAAGCTGTCTACTTGATCGATGTTGGCATATGGCAACCTGAGTCTGGCCAGACTTTCGATTTGGTCATGCGAGAGCTGAGGATTTCCGAAGAAGATATCAAGGAACTTAACCCAGGCAGGAATATTGACAAGATATATCCATCCTTAACGTATAACGTGCCGTATCTAGTACCTCGACACGGCGGTGAATGGACGCAAGATGTCCCGCCTCGACTCATCATTCATGAGGACGTAGAGGACGCTGGCAGTTCGATATCTGGTCGACAACCAGATGAGGAAATTTTACCGACATCCGGCGATGGACCAGTGGAAGAGTTTACGTTTAGCACAACGTCGGATATGACCGGCATCTCGAATACGGCCACGGGGTCCTATTTGTTTCACAGCACTTCTTTCGTCGGCGTGGATTCTTCCAACGTACCCACTTCCACCTTGGCCGTCACAGAAGAGGCGCCGACCGGAGAAGATGAAGGAGAGGGCGGCAGGGCCGAGACACCGTCAGGCGCAAGAACCGAGCCGAGTTTAGACACTTCAACGAAAGCAGAGCCTCATGCGGACGAGACAGCGACTGACAAAACAAGCGAACAAAGTACCCGTACGCCGCAATCCACTGCGACCACGGACCTGGGTAGCGCCACAGCTCCGGGCAGTGCCGAGGCCACCGGTATCTCGATCATTGCGTCGATTACGACCGACGCAGAAACGTCAGCCACCAGCCACCAGCCTTCCGTTCTCGAAAGCACAACGGGCTCGAGTCGATCCGTTTCGGAAGAAACCTCCACCACATCGGTCGACGTTCCCTCCGATACCACTGACACGACGATACTCACATCAACAACCTCGGGCGAAACCACGCGCCAGACCGGGGTATCCGACCGCAAGTCCACCGAGTCTTCAGGAGATCTAGCGATTCCTCCTTCTACAGAGGAGAAGTCAACGCGACCAGATAGCACCCTAGTAGACCTAGATACGGCCACAACGAAAGAACCATCGACCGTATACGCAACTGAGGACCCCATGGCCACCAACCAATCCGCATCACAGTCAGAGACAACAAACGTTGAGATTGCTTCGAAACAGGCAGACACCACTGCTACTATGGACTCCTCGACATTTTACGCCACAGACAGTATGACTACTTTGATCACGTCACGAGTAGAAAATGCCAAGGTTCAAACATACACAACGGTTGGCGCGAAACAGTCGTGGCTTCCGAGCCCAACGTGCATTGACGGGAAGGAGGAGGGGCTAGAAGGGTATGAAAATAACCCCGAATCACGTTTGGTCTCAATGATAGAGGCCTGGTGTAGCAGGTTCAAGGCAAAGGACGCTTCAGACTATATCATAGGAATTGGGGACCCATGTGTCTACGGAAATGATCCTGATTCCTACGGTTTAAGGTATGGTTTCTCTACATGCTGGATTCCAGGCTGTGTAGGCGATGAACAATCAGTCCCACAGCCACTCAAGTTTGATGACCTAGATTGTGAGACTATTTTTCACCAAGTGATCTGGAAGACGTGTAAGTCTTTACTTCTTTCATGTAAGGGACATGGCTCACCATGGTTTAGGCAAGACAAAGAATCGTGGGGCTGGCGGGATATTGCAGGCCGGATGTCTTTCATATCAGCTACGAGTGGGCGCCGCCGAGTGATAGCAGCAGACAGGATTACATAGCCAGATTTCCAATAACAACAACAACGTGCAACAACGTGCATTGGAGAGAATCATACGTGCGCGGCGTCGTACGATCGGCATGTACTGCTCACCTAGGTGCGAGAGCGTATTGTCCAATGGAATAATTCCTTGGGCTATTCTTTACCGGCCGTCGCATTTTCCGAGAGTATAGTATTTAGACTAGTTTTAGCTTATGTACATAGGGCGCGCACAGTATTATTCACTCTTCCGTCGTTTCACTTCGAACGTCCACGGCTCTCTCTATTGCTAACCAATCACAGCCCCTACTTACATGCCTACTAAGCCTCCGTGAGACACTAGATAGATACGGCTTTGCATATTTCCTTGCCAATGTCGGCGAGGGTTGCTGGAAATGGCGTAGTAAGCGCCCCAAGATCATAGCCTCGGAGCGGCCCAGCCTTCCAGTGGCCTCGGGGTCACTGGTGATGCTTCGAGCAAATTCGAGGCAAATACGAGCCATGGCAGACGGCCTAACCGATATAGACTCCTCATGATATAGCGAAATCTCGCAAAGATAGACGCTCATATGTGCAGTTTCTCGACCATCACCGCCCTCTAGAATCATGAAATCTAGGAATGGAATCACAGTTGGATTACCAACCGTCCAGTCGATGGAAGCAAGCAACTTCGCCTCCATCTCAACTATGTCCCACGGTTCAAACGAGTGACAGCATACAAAGCTGAGTTCTTTTGTGGTTGGGCATCGATCCTTCTGGTCGGCGTATTTGGCAGACACAAACAGGGCGGTGCAACCAAGCAACTGATACTCCTTCCTGCGCACTACTTCTGTAGAAGAAAAGCGGTCTAGCAAGTTGATGGACAAGAACAGGGTCTCCGGTGACAGGCGGAAAAAGGCATGAGCCTCAATCATGAAATCGATGAGAAGTACTCGCATAGACCAGTCAATTTCGATCTGAGAATCAATTGCGGAAGGATTGGCGGATGTGTAAACCTAGCAACGTAAACGTCCGCATTGGCCAACATCTCTTGCTTCCACTAACCTCCATACGCCGCATGTGCTGTAAAGTGTCGGAAAGATACTCACTAGCGGCTAGACGCGACAGCTCGGCACTAATACCACGTTGCAGCTGCTGAGCTTGCCCTTCATATGAAGAGATACTCTCCGAATTCGTCGCCATGCTTTAGCAAGGCTCTTACTTGACTAGAATGCGGAAAGCCTAAAGTGCGGAATAAATAAGTCTAATGCCTATTTATTTATCGCCAGAAATCTTGAGTTTGATCAACCGCTTGGTTGAATAATATAGTATAGTATATACCGGTAACTATGTACAATTTGATCTATACAGCATTATCTTAAAGAACTCACCAAGTAACCGGTGTTTATAGGGTATTCAGAGTATTCCCTTCGGTTCCGTTCCGTTAGAGCCGGGAAAGACTCTCTCTGCTTTCCGAGCCACCATCCCATCGACAGCCTGTATCGACCTCCTGAATGATGCTTCGATATATCGCCCCTAAGCATCCATAGCGCTTCGGCTGGGTGCAGCCGTCCGACGTCTTATACCCATGAAATCTGTCAGACAGACTGGTCATTCGTAGGCGCACAGCATACCGAGGTGCGTGTCTCTAACTGCTCAGCCCTACTTTGGCTCCGGTGGACTGTCGTTAGACTAACATTGGCCCAGACCGTTCAAAGACCAGATGACACCACACAAGCTATGAGGACATATCGATAAGGAGCAGAGATGGTGCGTTAGCTACAACGATTCTCAGCTCGATTTTGGTCGAAATCTAAAGTAGGAGGCTATGATCCAAACGTGCTTCGCTGCCAGGCACACGACCGAATCCTCAAGTGCTTTTCCTCCCAATGCCCCTCAAGGCCCCGCTCGAACGGTACCGCTTTACAAAAGCTTTTCGTACAGCGCGGGTATATAAACATACATAGGGCATAGACACTCTTAAACTCCACTCAACAAGCATAATGCTCGAGGTGCTAACGCCATATTGTCAAGATTAATAGACAGCCGCTAACTTTCAATCGCGATTCTAATTGAATGTGACGGGGGGCAACACCACAAAATCTTCTACTTTATTGACTACTGTCAGTAACCAAATGTCTATAATAAAGTATCTAAGAGTACAACATGGAAATTCTCATATCTGTGGCGCATCGGGCTAACGCTCGGATAAAGTGGGCCACACACCGCCGCACTGCCGGGCCCTTCGTAAGGATACAGTACAAGACGCAATACGTTATAGAAACCTCTGGATCCACCACTGTATCACCAATGCCTTGAAGGCACTCGATATGCTCGTTGATCACGAGCGTGGTCCACGAGTAAACCATCGATAATCCGCCATAGACCTCTTGTATGTGAACGTGGTAGAGCCAGGAATCCAAGACTCATTCGCTAGTGTCACTTCGGTAGGGCTATGCTAGCCTTTCCCATGGCGACGTTTCTGATGTGTATATTGTCTATATGAAAAATCCTAGTACAATCATAACACAACTTGACGCAACGCGTCTTTTGTAATTTCTTGCTTGCTCTATGCACTAGCCACGATCGCTCGGGCGAACCGGAAGGCCGGTTGATGGGGTGTTGCGTGCCGTGTATCTCGGGGGAAGCACGGGCTTTGGATAGCCACGCTCGTCTTCACTCGTCTTCCCGCCGTCCACTACTTCAGGTACATTGGCTCTCTTCCACACCAACACGGACACGGCCAGCGTAAAGATGAAAAGGAACACGAGCTCGGCTCCGGCAAAGGTACTAAACCAGTCTGGGAGGATCGAGCCAAACAAGAAGAAGAAGCCAGCTAGTACACTGACGATGATTAGATCCAGAAAAATCAAAGGGAATACGAGGAACACGAAGTCGATTCTGTTAAGCCGCGAAACATGATTTTCAAAACTAAACTTCAGCATCGTAATAGTCATGACATTGACGACCGCGGCGATAGTGGCGAGCGTCAACAGGATGGTTGCCATATCGACCCGGTTTCCCCTGCTGTCTATTTCAGATGTCGCGAATACCAGGAGCCCAAGAGATATGGTCCCTAGCCATCCTGAGAAAATGGCAAACGTGTCAAAAAGTCGCAGAAGTCTCCGCGCGATATACGCCGAATGCAGACTAATATCTTCATTGGCCATTTTTCAGTATCACGTATCCATCAGGGAGTGCGGTTAGGGTATGACTCACGATGGACCATGGCGATATTTCTAAAGCACGCAGCATATGCTACAGCGGAAACGGCGATGCGAGATAGGCGAGTTTATTTGCTTTTTAAGTCCGGGACGTCCTTCACCAATCTCACGGTTGGATGATCCATTCTTACACGTGGCCGTTTCCAGCCCAGCTTGGACTCCAATAGCCATCAATCGGAATCGCGGATGGAAGTCTAGAGCTTGTAATGGGCTTTTTAGTTGGTCCCCTTGCACAATAAAGTAAGTTCTGTACAGTAGACGCTTATTAGGTCAACAGGGCCGAGCATGGAACGACAGTAGAAGCGGTACTGCACGCCAGAAACGGCCTCACATTAAAGATAAAGTAGATTAAGTTGTAGCTTATAGACAGTCGAACGGAGATTTGCCTACGTCTATACTGCGTCTTTTTCCTTTCCCGAGTCCCCCATCTTTCCGGGGACAGACCAGCGTATTGAACATCAAAATGAACATCATTACGTATAAACTAAGCTGCTGTGAACAAGACCAGTACGAATCATCTGGGAAACCTACCGATGCATACATTCCTTACATGCCGTCGTCTGGTCAAGGGTCTTTGGTGGAGACTATCGGTAACCCTGTAGATGATGTATATTTATGCGATCACTCGTGGATGATAAGAGTCAATGACTGCTTGATGGAATGGTCGTGTCCTACTTGTAAGAACTCAGAACGCGGCCTCTTCTTTGCATGCCACTACTGTGAGCACATTCGGTGTAGGCGATGTGTGTAAGTTGTAGGGGAGATTCGGATCGTACTACGACCGTCGACCGTGGTGAGACTATCCAACGCCGTGACGCGCTAACTCATCTGCCGTCCTCAACACCCCAGAGACTCCTTGATCTCTGGCGAAAAACCAGGCCCACGGAAGAAATTGAATTATAGATGACTGAATAATGGCAATTGTAGCAAGGCAGTGGCAAGGCACGCTAGTGCAGGAACAATCGAGCAAGGAGCGAATCATTGAAAGCTTAGTTCACGCTCGACTTGCATGACTCGATGGTCCGTAGCATGAAGTGCAGGGTATCAACATTTTCGATGATATCAATTGTATCACCGCTCTTCTTTCGCTTTCTCCGTATATATGGCGCAAATGCACACCTCCATTTACTCATATTCAAGCATATCGACCCGCATAGAGACACCAACATCAATAGACAATGGAAAAACCTCTCAAACAACCCGAAAGGATAAAACTTCGATGTACAGCCGTTGCTGCCCCTGAATGAAAGAAGTAACAAGTATCGCACGCGCCGATGGACAATCGAGATCAAATGGATGCTTGATTTCTCTCTAGGGAGCGAGGAAAGTCGATCTCTTATACCCATATCTAGTTAATTGATCGTCAAAGGTAGCAAGATGCTACCTATTACTTATGGTTTACGCGACTATGAAGTTATTTACGATACCTATGGGATCCTTGCTCTTGACATCAGATAGGAGGCGAGATGGCCAGAATGAAACAGAAGTAAGCAACAAGCCACAACACGTGAGAAACACCATTGTGCAGGTTTGTCAATTAGCTAACGGAATATTTCCCATTCATCGTTTGGAAACATGCTCATGTCTACAGTTCTCATGTACTCTTCTTGTATCTCCTTCACCGGTGATTCCACTTGGCCCATCGCTTCAAAACAACGGTACAATAACGCACGGTGGTAGCTTCCGTCTTCCCGCCGGTCCCTCGCTAGCTGGGCGAGAAACTCATTCTCTCTCCTTAATTCCTCTACCAGATCTTCCAAATTCTCTTGGCTAGTCGTCCCTGCTGCCGCCGAAATCTCGGCGTAAGGCTCGCATTCGTCTATGTGCGAAGCGCCTGCTAGCTTTTCTTCCTCCGTCATTCTCTCAAAGCCTCTTGAAGGAACGTGAGTCAATGAAAGGACTGGCCGGTGAGGGGGTAAACCAGACTCGTTTTGGCCAAACTGATGCTCTGTTGGAGCGGTAGTTGAAGCGAAGAAGCTCTGTCCAACTTCTCTAATAAGTTCTTGATACGTTGCAACGTCATGATCTCCAAGTTCAACTGAGAACAGAGGCGCGGCTTTTGCTGTGTAGAACCAGGTATAAAGATCGGTTTGCGTGGTTTTCAAGCGAACCCCGGCGGTGCCGACTCGGATTCCTGTCCTTTCTTCTTCTCCCGTGTCAATGACGGTACTCGATCCCCGCGCATTCCACTCACCAATATGAGCCACCAATCGCTCGCGGCACCGTTGCACTAGCACGCTTTTCTCATCACTACCGCGGCTTGAACTCGTACTCTGCGGGCTCTGGCTGGAATTCATCGAGTCCTACTCTGGCTGTCAAGCACAGCATTGCCTTGGCTGTTGCTCGCCGTCTGGCTTTGGGCCTGCCGAGCGGCTTAAAATACGCGTGCTCGTAGCTAGAAGGGCTCGCGAGTAGTTATGGTTGTAAATTGAAGCGGATATTGTATCTAGAAACGGATGCAAAGTTCTTCAGTGGCCATGTTGTACTTAAAAAAATTGCCATGCCGCCGCATGCACGCTTGCGGCCGACTTAACGGACGAACGATTGATTTCCATACAGACAGTACATACATACACATACACCGACCGTAAACGATAAACTTTGGTCTATGTATATAAAGTAAAAGGCTGACACATTGCGAGACTAAATCAGCCGCCCGATTTTCGATTCCGTCTTTGTACCGATATTAGCTTTTTAATCGTCCGGTTTTGCGTATCTTGTACGCCTTGCATGTAAAGAACAATTCTTCGTAGCTTATCCATGCTTTTTTTCATGTCCAGAAGCTCGGCTCCGATATCAGGATCAATAGGGCCGGTCTGCGTTGTTCGCTCCCCTTCTGCTTGTCCTTCCTCTTCTTCGTTGTCTATAGCTTCCAAAGGAGCGAGTATTTCGCGGTCAACCACGGCGGACTGAACTGCAATATGGTTTTCTCCCTTACATAGCCTCTCTGCGTTACAAGGCAATTTGCGTGCAAGGCATTCCGGTTCATCCTTCCAGGCCGTCTTTGACGCAGAGGGATCCATCGCTAGTACAGATGAGCAGAAGAGCTTTCGTCCTTGATACAGGCTTGTGACTTTACATATCGACGAGCTAGGCAATAAGTTGAGTTTTATAGACCGTCCCTCGATTACCGCCTCCTCAATGCTTCGCCCGAAAGGATATTTATGGCGGTTCTATTAGGCCATTTCATACAGTCTTTTTCTTGGATTCGGCCAAATATTGCCGCCAAGCCCTATGAGTATCAAATATCATGCGGGCGCACTCTACGTAGCCGGTATGCCTTGCTTCTGCCAGCATCTCAACGAGCCGACACCCAAATCCTACAACTAGGCTAGTCATGTGGCACATACATACGTAACCCTCAATAATGGATAAAGCTCAATTGCTGAGTTCATTCCGCGCGCACCACACGAGTGAGACGAAATCTATTCTCATTCCAATCAATTCATGAACTAAAAATAAGCGTGATACCGAAGAATTCGCAATGGGGGGGTTTCTTATTCTAGTCGTATATATGGCCAGAAAAAGCTGAGGATCTGTTTGAGTTAATCAATGATTTCTTCATGCCAAGACTAGATTCCGCACCTTCTTTGGACACTTTTCGCGCAGGATCTCATCTGTGTGCTTGGTCTTCTGACCTCCCTTCCAGCTGACGTAGAAAACGAAGGTTTCGTTCCCCGCATCCTCAACGCAATCTATCGTGTCAATCTCGGTCTCCCAACTGCCTCTAGGGGGTGTCCATAGCTGGCTCGGGGGAGACAAGGCTGTGTCACGACTACGTCTAGGCTTGCTCCTAGAAACTTCGTCTGTCTTGACGCTGTCGGTTTGGTTGCGATTCGACCTCCTGACATTGGGTTTGCGGGTTCTCCTGCGTTTCTTCTTGCATTTGTCGAGATAGTCCTCAATCATCGTATCCCCTGAGACTCTGAATCATCATGGCATACTTGTTAGAATGTCGTGGCGCAAGAGGAGATCATAGGGTGCTAACTGTAAGTCTTCTTCAGGCTGCCATGTCAATGTTTTGTCACCTTGCCACTTCACTAGAAAATGGATTTTGCCCTAAAGAAAATTAGACGAATGGACCGAAACGTGACATCAGAGAAAGCTCGTAGATAAGGCTTCTAAGCTAACTAGCCTTTGGAAGAAATACACGTACCTCGTCGTCTATGGTGTGATCGCGGATAGACTCGACAATGAATCTGGTTCCATTAACTCTCATGATGCAATGTTGCAGGCCTTATGCAGACTGACATGGAATCATCGCTCATTCTTGCTTCCGTCGTGTCAATATCTTTCCAAGTATGCTTCTTTCGACACTGCGTCTGGCCGTTGATCGAGCCAGCCTCTATATGATCTGTTGGAGTAGATATTCGCAGGACAAAACAAGAGAACAGTAATGGGAATAATGATAATGGAAACGAAAAATGGCTTTAGATGTTTTTTGTTTTACATGTTATGTATATCAAACAGATTGATGTTTATAAGAAACAGTCCCTAGCCCAAGATCCGGGCCGTTCATGGCCGCGCATTGTCTATGAACCTAATCTCATCACAACTGGTCTAGTCGCCTTTTTTGGCTGAAACAGCTAAAGGTTCTTGTAGACGCAGCACAAGGAGATGATCAGACGCCTAGTACGTACATATGCAAGGCCAAATCCTTGTTAAGAATCAGCAGCTTAGAGCGAACGGGAACAGCCCTTCTACAGGGTAAGTTTCAGTCCATTTATGGCCGTTCTCTTATCACAGAGCAGAGATGGACTCGTACGCCGATAAGGGCTCGGCGACCTTCGTGCGTGTTCGCGTAAGCAGATGTTGAGCCGTTAACCGATTCCCGTCCTTTTCATCCTTCGTCGTGGGATGGCCGAAAGTGTCCGTTAGCCCGATCTACCAGGGCGCGGTATTTTCCATTTGACTCGACAATCACCAACCGCTTAAAATTGCTCTCGGCTGATAAAGGGTATTGAAAAACGGCCGAACACCCGCCCTGTTACTGTGAAATTTTATGATAATGTATGTATGTATCTTGAATTAGATTAGCCACTTGTTCTTGTTCTTCGGAGCATTGAGTACACACACTACTCAATGCCTAGTTCGCCTCCTCTTGAATGCTAGCCTACACTTTCTCCCGCGACACCCAACAACTAACAGCGCCTTCAATGCTTTCCATATTGCCGACCGAGATTGTGTGTATGATCACCGAGCACTGCCTACCCACAGATCAGGCCTCGCTTTCTCAGCTATGCCGTCGGTTCTACGCCATATGCAAGCCTATCTTGTACAAGACTGATGTCTTGCACCACGACTCTTCAGCCGTTTTCCATGCAATCGTCTATGGCAAGGGCCAACACCACGCTTTGAAGATCCTAGAAGCAGCAAAAGAAGCAGGGGCGGACTTCTTGTATTGCCGAGGTGCCTGCAAGCACCAACCACCGTCGTCCTCGTTCCATGTCAACAACGCGCTGCATTCCCCTATACATCTAGCAGCTAGGCGAGGCCTGTATCCCATCGTCTCGTTCCTCATCAACCATGGCTTACCAGCAGATGGCCCAGAGGCCCTGTCAGCTGGGGAAATGACGCCACTGGAAGAAGCAATCTGCAACAGCGAAGAGCACACAGCGATCCTACTAGTTCAACGGGGGGCTGTTGTGGGTCTGCAGGCCCCAAAGCCCGAAGCGTTTCGCGCTGCAATCCAGCAGGGCCTTGTCTCCCTCGTCAGTGTTCTAGTAAAACAAAGAGGGCTTGACATTAACGCTGACCTCGGTTACGGATGCACCCCGATGACTGTGGCCATCTGCTATCGACAAAGGCCTATGGTGCGCCGCCTCATTCACTTGGGGGCTGACGCTGCCACAACCGTAAGGGGCCTATGTGAAGACCACAGTTTTTCCTCTCTCTTGTGGACGCTAGAGGATGGATCAGTCGAGGATGAATTGGCTGGGTACGAGTTGACGCCCATATGGGAATCACTTGGTGCCAAAGTTCTGCTGGATCTCGTGCTTTCGATCACGTTGGAACGAGTATCACCGATCCAGAAGTGCTATCAAATAGCCGCACTTGAGAGGGTATTAGTATTGCTTCAAGACATCATAACGAAGTCCCGCCTGGAACATGGACTTCTGCTGCAGCAGCAACTAGGAGACATTCTGGATTCCCTCCTACATATCATTTTATCAGTTGACCGGGCTGATGTGGACCTTGCACCGCTGCTATTATGCAGTGGAGCTAGAATGCACGTCGGTGTCTTTCTACCAATGATTAAAGTATTCAAGTCTTCAAGCTTCCAGAACGATCCATTGCGGTGTTTGCGACGATACCCTAGGTTACTACAGTGTTTTGACTTTGTATCCTGCTACTATCTCGAATCGGATGGCCAGGAAGACGATTTCGCAAAAACTTCTTTTCTGCAACGCGCACCAAGTCAAGCCTTTCATCTTGTATATGAACTAAAGCGGCGCAATCTTCCCCTGACGGTGCGAGGCATTCAGACGATGGAGATTATAGAAAGTCGAGGAGGGTAACAGGCATGATGAGATATCACCAAGAATTTCTCATTGTATTTCCCAATATTCGCAGACAGAGGAATCATTACTTTGCTCCACACAAAACTTGTCATGGTCCTATAAACTACCGGTGTGCAGTATGGTTAGATATCATTGACTTGACACAAATCTAAGTGCAACCTGCGATCGTATATAGGGTCAGACGCAATAGAATTTCACAGACTTGCGGTTAATTAACCTTAGTACGCTCCGTATAAAGCATGGCACCCACCCACTATTGAGACTCTCACGCGAACTCGGCTCCTTGCTTCCAATTTGAACTTATCAAGGTTGATATCCAGCGTCACTACATACATATATGTGTATCTCATTCCTGTCTAGCTCCTTGGCCATCTAGATACCATCAGTTTTCTCTTCTTTGTCTATTCTGTAGGGCTATAAGATTGACCTCCGGCTTCCTTTGACCTCTCTGTAAGTCATTATGGATTCTCCTGAGTTCAGCGTCAGACCCTGATGAGTACTTCCTCTAGGAAATATGGCGATTTCATTCGTCTAGGAACCGGGAAGAAAACAAGCAGCTTCCGGTCGTGAGTTAGGAGTGACCAAGTTAGATAATTCCGATTGTGAGTTAGAGCCCCTTTGTTTCCAATCTATGAGTAACCCGTTTTCTTCCCGGCTACCAAACCAATCCGAACAAAGACTTGCCTCCAAGTACATCTCGTCTGCGCGTTTAAGTCTTTGCGACCGGATGGCTTCTTTCGAGCTCCAACGGCCGAGCAAACACGAACCCAGACTTACCTATCCCGCCAGTTTTGGCCCATCGCAGTAACTGCACCGCAACGTACTACACCAAGAACCTTTCCTCGGCATACAGTACGTAGACCACAGAGCTGACGGAAGTCGCGAGACGGCGTCAACGGAGAAGCCCGACAAGCCAATGGCCAAGGCAGGAGACGGATGCATCGCACGCGCTTAGCCATGGAACAGCACAGGGTAATCATTCAACGGCATACTTGTCCATAGCGCGTGTATAGAGCTACGAGCCTTGACGCAGACTCAGCAGCCGTCCCTTTAACCCAGCCATTTCGGAAGGTATCGGTTCAAGGCCGTAGAGCCAGACACGGACCGCGCTACGACGAGCCGTCCAGAATCAGACCAACGCCACTTTCTAGGTTCCCTCTAGGCTGAATGGTACTGTACAGAAAGCTCGCCATTATCTAAAGGGAGATCCCGACACGCCATGGTTTTCACGCGCAATCTTCATGGCTGCTTTCTCCCACGACGGCAATAAGGACACTACTGTTCCAAGAACCGCCGTCCGAAAATCTACAAGCTGAAAGATGAGAGCCCAGCAGTACGTGTCCAGAGCCCACTCAGCCGTCTCTCCACCTCTGACTCAATCTCAAGATATGACCCAGGCACCGGGAGGCTTTGGCTAAACGAGATTGAAATGCCGAAGCCCAATAGCTCCGAAATCCTGGTCAAGATCATCGGTGCCTCGCTCTGTCGCTCTGACCGCCTACTAGGTCCAGGGTTCTTCTTGACTCGCTCGTTGGGTCATGTCATCACCATGGGCCACGAGGTCACCGGCACCGTGGCGGAACTCGGCAACCATGTGAACGGCTTTGAGATTGGAGATGCCGTTGGGCTTGTGGCCTCTAGTGGATGCTTCGAGTGCGCCCGCCGCCAGACGTGGTACGTAAAGCACCCCGCTCCCGGTCTCTGCCAAATCGTGACTGACAAACCAGGCCTGCCCACGGATGCCCTCATGGACTTAGGGCTCAAGGCTTCACTTGCGACGGGCATTTTCAAGAGTACGTCACCGTTGACTTTCGAAACGCGGTCAGGCTTCCTTCCAGTTTCGATGTTGCCGGTTCCGCTCCCTTTTGCTGTGCAGGCGTAACGGCGTACAATGCTATCAAGCAATGCGAGCCGGCAGCGGGACGTTGGATAACCGTGTTTGGAGCCGGAGGGGTGGGAAGTATGGGCATCCAATACGCCAAAGCGATGGGCTTCAACGTCATTGCCGTGGACATTGGAGAGAAGCAATTGAACGATGCTAAGAAGGCAGGGGCTGATTACGCCTTCAACTCTACCATATTCCCGGATTATGCGGCTGCCATTGTAGAGAAGACTAAAGGAGGCGTAGACGCCGCTGTCAACTTTACAGCATCAAGTTTGGTCTATGGCAGTATGCAGACCCTGGTCAAGTGGGGTGGCATCTTGATGACGGTAGGCATATCGGATCCATTCCTCGTCGACCCAATGGACATCAGCTTCAACAGGTTTGTCATCAAAGGAGCCTGCAACGGGACTGCCCAAGACCTCAAGGACTGCTTGCAGTTCAGCGCACAACACAACATCGTCCCGTTTGTTGAGTTCATCTCGCTTGAGGCTCTTCCTGCAATGATTACGTCTATGGAGACCGGGATGCTTAACAAAAGGGTGTACGTGAAATTTTGAGAGAGTCATAGATTCCGCCGCGAGCAGAGGGTTTAGAGATTGCTCATCAATTGATCCGGAATCGACCCGGGCTTGACTATTTCTTTCACCGAGTATAAATTCTTTCACCATCCTTCAGTGCCTTTCCTACTGCAAGCCGTTCACCTACAAGCGCGACGGTGAATGCGCAATCAACGACCTGTACATGCTCCAATCCGTTGAATCAGGAAGCTACCCCAGCACTAGTACTTCATCTGGTCAACGATATTGATATACATAGACTCTATGGGCCCTTGGCCATATCGTCGATTGGTGCTTCTTGATGGTAGCCCCAGAGACGCCGGCGCTCTACAGCCCACCAGGCGGCTACCTTCCTCGCCTCCGTAACCCATTGTGAGGCGGCTTCGCCGTGTTTGGACTTTATATTGTTAAGCAGATCGTCAAAGTTCCAATCCTCCACGGCGTCTAGTTCCAACGGATCATCTTCCAGGCTAGTAAATCTATATTGGGAAGAGTTTCTTAGAGGCATGACCAGCCTCCAAGAGGTGTCAGCCGATGTCACTGAGAGCATCCTTGCGCCGCTATTGATAATCCCAAAATTCCACGCGCGCCGGCCATTCCGGAAGGACTTGAGCGGCCGGATCAAAGATTGGCCTTCGTAGTCAGGTATAAGATCGGATGCGATGTCAGCATCGTTCTTGTTGAGCGAGCCGGTGCTAACGAGCAAGTCAAACAGGGTCGGGAGTATGGATATTGGAGTAACGCTGGCGTTGTATTGTATCAGAGGGATATTGGGGTGTCGGAATGTCATCGGAATACGAAAGTTGCTGATGTGGCTGTTCTCGTAGGTTCCGGTCTTGGAAGACATGTCTTCTTTGAAGGCCTGGCCATGGTCCCCAACGAAGATGAAGAGGGTCTCTTCAGAGAGGCCGAAATCGTCAAACATCTGTAGAACATTGCCCAGCCATTCATCCGTGAACCGCATTGCGTTGAGGTAGCTATTGAAATCTTTGTGCCAGTTCATCGCGCCCTGCGTATCAAAGTATTCGACCGTTGGGAAAGCTTTCGGCACCCCCCATGGATGATGTGTTGTGCTGGTAAAATGCGAGAGAAAGATGCGCTCGTTATCTCGCAGCGCTTTTTTAATGTACTCTTCCATGTGAAGCTTCAGTGCCGTCTCGGGGTATCCAAAATAATTGATCTTTTCCAAGTCGCCACCACCACCACTACTTTCAGCACTGCGTTCTAGCTGACGCTTTGTTATGGTGTGATTGAAGCCGATCTTTTCGTCAAACTTGTGCTGCCGATCGTACCTATCGGTGATTGACTGGAAGAATGCTGGTCGCCACTTTTGTTCCAGGAAGTCTGTCGAATGCTCGTGCTCCTTGAACAGATTGAAGAGATTCAAAATCTGCGGGATGCAGGGTTGGTAGCTCCGGGCCTCGGATTCTTCAAAGTTGTCCACTGCCATAGGCCACACGCCACAGTGTGTTGCAGCCATGCTTTTGAACGAGAGCGAGGCCGCAGCCAAGCTTCCCACCACGTTGATGCCGCCAAACCCAACACGCGTTGTGTTATCCCGCATCGGTAGCGGTTGACGAGACAGGTCTGAGCCGTCTCGGAATCCGAAACCGCCTGACCTACCCGAGATTCTCTCGGCAACCGGGCCCAGCTGGGATAGCCGAAGGTTGACCTCGCTTCCCCCCGCTGCTCCCTTGTGAGATGCTAGAATCTTTCGGTGAAGGCTCGAGCTCCTCAGCAGAGGAAAGAGGTCCTCCCGGTAGCTCTCAAGCATGATTAGTGCAACATGTTTAATCGTGACACGACCACTGCTGAGCTCGCTCCTCAGCACATCTAACACGTCATCGCCATAATTCGTCATCTTGAGCGGGTCGTCGATTGGGTTGTAAAACGCATTGCCGTCATTGATGTCGGGACAGCCCTTCCAGGTGTTGGCGCTACCACCGAGGGCAGGGCCGACATAGCCGGTTGAATTGTGCGCAGCCCACTTCAAGAATCCATGGGGGACTGCACTGGGCAACCATTTGGGGACCTGCTGTCGATATCGCTCCGCAAGCTTGCTTCCGGGCGCCCAACCCTTGAAACGATCCTTGGGGGTTTCCCACATGTGTCTATCGATAAGGTGAGGGAGGGGCCATGAAGTTTTGCTCAACACCGATTCCCAAGTGCAGCCCCGAGCTTCCGACGGCAGGGCGCTCAGTAGCGTAAGCGGGAGGGTTGCCGACATCATGGCGTATGGAACTGGTGGTCGAAAGGCCGTGGTGACGGCCAAGAAGGTCAAGAGAGCTGTTATCACGACCAGGGGAGCTCTGTTGGCAACAGCTTCGTGCTCATGTTCGCTCGATCCCGAGAGTTTGAAGTATCGACTCGTCATACTATCACCATAAAACTGCGTAAGGCCACTCTCGAGGCCACAAGGGTCTCTTCTATCGTCGGCATCGTGATCGTCTCGTCCGTCTCGTCCGTTGCGTCCGTTGCGTCCGTTGCGTCCGTTGCGTCCATCGTGCCCTTTAAACCGCCGCTGCGAACCCAGTGCTATCAACCGTCAACCTTGTATTCGGAGGAACGCAAGTCACAATGGTAAGAAGGCAACAGGCTTGGTTAGATACCTTGAGAAACATATCTTTCAAGCGCTCTCAGAAGTGCGCTTACTGAGTTATGCAAGTACAACTTACTAACCCAAGAGATGCTAGTGATGAATGCCCCGAATACAAGCACAGTATATCGGCCACTCATCAAGAGCATAACAGCATCTTCATCGCGCAAGTGCCTTCTTGCATCAGCCCAGTTGAGTTCGCTACCAGTCTCGTAAAAGAAGCCCAACTGTGAGGACGCGGCAACTAGGATAACAAGTCTCAACCGTCGAGTCAGCGTTGGGGTCGGATATTGAAAGGACAAAATACCGGTACACACGAGAAGATATGACCCGCCACCCGACACAAACTAGCCATCCTTCCACGGCCAGGCCGCAGAACCAGATACGCGGCCCAGCCTACAAGAACATCTGGTACGATAACTGATGGCAAGAATATGAGGAACAGGCCAATCGGTACGGTTGGAGTATAGAGGTAAAGATGGACCAGCTTCGTCAGCGTCAAG
>JAADYS010000776.1:0-99905 GCA_012931995.1 Fusarium albosuccineum | reverse complement strand
ACTCGGCACAGGGCAGTTGCCTTGATAAGGCGGACGCCAACCTGGCAGATGGGCTGGTTCATAGCCAGGTCGTCCTCCTCGTCGCATGAGATGTCGCTGACCAGTATCACGACGAGGGCGCTGGTGACAAAGGGGCTGATGAAGAGGAACCAGAACCACGCGCGGAAGAACTTTTCCTGCCAGGTAGTTGAACGGCCGGGCTCGGCGGGTTCGACGCTGAAGGCTTCTGGGGAGATGGAGGTGTAGATGAAGACGGCGATGATGCTGAGCAATTCAATGGTGCTCACAACGGCAGCCATGGTCCTGAAGAAGTTAGGATCACCCCCAACAAGGTCGAGATGAAGCACTTACACAAAGTAGGGTGCCTCGACGAGGCCAATCTTGCAGAAGGGTACCCATGATAGGATCATGGTAGCGACCCATGGCAGAGCCAGAGCCAGCGGCATCGTCTTGGTGGTGAAGACGCGTCTCACACCCATCTCTGGCGACAAGATCTGGAAGCCCTGTTCGAGCTGAGATGAGGATGGGTCACCGTGGTTGTGAGTGGAGGGCAGCTGGGCTTTTATTGAGGTGTCGTGCCATGGTGGCAGGATGGATCTAGTATCGGCCGAAAGCCCCATGATGATCGCCGATTGAGGAAATAGGATCGGTTAATAGGTAAGAGGCCGTCTGATGTCGTGGACTGCAGCCAGCTTCATGCAGGGGCGGAGGGGGGCTGTGTAAGTTGTTGTTGTTGGGTGGTCCCAGCCTATTGGGGAGGGTGGTTAATTGACCTCACAGGCAGAGAGGGAAAGCGAGGCACGGCAGGACAAAACAGCAGGCGGCGCCCAATTTAAAGCGAGCGACAAAAAAACGCGACCAAGACGAGACAACGGGCGATATGGGGAGCTGGGCTCCGTTATCTTGGATACAGCGATTACGCGGCCCCGCGCCGGATGTCGTTAGTGGTCCAATCGAGCAGGAATAGGAGGGGCAGCCAACTCCACGTGCATGGCCCGGCACCTGAGAATCGCCGCCAGGGAGGGTCCGGCCGAACTCACCCTGCCAATGCCACCACATGCATCATGCCCGCCGGGGGATTGGACAGACGAGAGCTCAACTTACACGGCAGAAGCCATGTATGCAATTAGAAGGATTCGCCCAGTAATACAGAATGCGACAGACGCAGGATAGAGTCCGAACGACTCCAATCGATAAGAGACTGTACTCGGCCATTCCCCATTGCGATGCCATATTGAGTTTATACTTTTTCGAACGAGACACTGATTGACACGATTATCGATAAGCTTGGAGGCAGTGTAGCTCGCACTCCAATCCGAATCCGAAAACACGAGGGGCAATATATTCTTCACTGCCAACATAGTCCATTTAACCTGCATTGAATATGCAAACAATGTTTCAGCAGTTGGTGGCTATCCGTCTGTACTTTTCGTATAATGCTCCACAGATGCCATTTACTCCCGCTGTCCAATCAATTTGCCTTATATCGAAAGATGGCTTTCGTCCTCAGCCTCAATTCACAGTTGGTCTGTCGCCTGATGTCCTGTGAGCCACCACCAACGGACACTGGCGATCATTCTCGGATTCCAAAAGCAGTATCCAACCCGATGAGTCAATTTGCAGGGTTCACGGTAGTTGGACGAAACAAAACATGTCTTGGTAGTCTCGTGGGATTCGCCCGTAGCGTCGAGTAAGCTTATTGTACCTTGAAATACGGCACGTTCGGACTTTTTAACTGGGTCGCATTCGCACGCCAAGAAACAGATGCAGCACTTGAGTGCTTCGATTCCTGCGCCTCGGATCGCCATCTGCATGCTCCACCGTCATCATCAGATCCGAGGGACTAAAGAATACCACGGGTGATTGCTCAGCTGTACAAGGCTTGATGCATCCAAAGGGTCTCGACTTCCAAGTCTATGAGAGTCTATTTGATCCTGCAGACACTTGAAATTGCCAGGCTTTGAGTTGTAGTGCTTCGGCAAGCATTCTCATTGGACGCTCAGTGCTTCCTCCACACCACAGACACCAGTTTACAAACTTGTACACAAAACTGCAGCATCTGAGGCAGTCTTTGGACGGGAACTTTTGAAAGACCATTAGCCGAGCAGAGAATCGAGCCGAGCCCCGCATAGAGCTAGCTTGGCTGACAAGGCCAAGAGAACTCTTTTAGCCGTCCGGATGAGTTGTGCGAATCGAACGAGCTCTAATTGGAGACTCGCTCCGGTGGTCCCAAGAAGCTGCAGGATGTGATCGGCGTTAAGGTTCTCACAAGGCATTGTAACCTCGTCTAGCGTTGGCCGTCACTCGGATCGAAGCGAAGTCGACATGGGTAACCGAGATTGGGTTGTGGCTGTACCAGCGTCCAAGAGGTCTTTTTGGAGACACCTGAAACCTGTTTAGACGCGTCATAACTTACGTTGCAACAATTGAAAGAAATAGGCGAGCTTTTGGATGCAGGACGCATTCGATAGATCATAGCTTGCAAGGAACGCGATGTACCTGGGTTGAGTGAAATCCTTCAGTAAACAGGTAGAGGATTAGAACGGTAACTGTATTTAATAGTATCATCCTACTTGATTCCTCGAGTCCAAACTGTTAATTTTGGGAGAGATTCATCTTAGAGAGGACCGTTTTCTAAACTCTTGCTCTCTTTCTTGTGCTGCAGGAATATTGTAAACATAAACAATGGATTTTCTTAGCCTCTTACCATCAACCACTGGTCGAGGTTTTCTCTTGCATGGGAAATAGACTCAGGGTTACGTTTTTGTCCATAATTGGGATTGTTGATATGTTGATGATGCGTAGAAAACTGTGCTCTGTGGTGTTGTGGCTGGCCCTGCTACCTGTGGCAGGGGAACCTATTATAATAATTAATTAATAATTAAGCCCGAATTCCACAAGTCAAGGCTACGGCATGGCATAAGTATAATACTTGCGACGACCTAGAACATCGGAGACATTTAGACCTCTTCGACCAATATTTCCCTTCGCCCCCATATAGTCACCACATCAAGTGGCACAAACACAAGGGCTCCTAAGATCTGAGCTGTGGGGGTTATACTTAGTTAAATTTAGGTTCTTGATTCTTTTCATGAAACCCTCGTTTTGGTGTTCGTGTTTGGCTAGGTAGATCCTCTGCAATCTTTTCTTCACAGCATATATATTTCTCCTCGCTACTCGATAAATTGGAATGTTAAATGCTCTATCCAGATGTCACTGTTACATGCAGATTTGAAATTGACAAAAGACTGTTGGAACCGAAATCGGGGTTCATGCCAGCCTCAACCGATCCACCAAGGACGCTCTCGTTGGCTCGGCTCGCAGACTAATCTTATCTGATCATCAAATGCGACACGATTCTCCCGAAGCGAGCGCTCCTTGGCTCGATTTGGAAAAGAGTCGCTCGCTGCCAAGAAGCCCACGACGAATGCGTTGTCCAGTCTCCGCCCCAAGACGTGATTATGGCCGGATAATTGTTAATAATTTGGGGCGGAAAAAACGTGGCCGTGCCGACTGCGTGGGATGAACTGCATTATTATTCTTACTGCAGCTAACCCTGGCCTTTGTCCTTTCAACATCCTTCATCATGACCCAACTACCGCTGGCGTTTGAGCACGCAAATGCTCACAACTCGTGCCAGTTTACTTTCCTGACCAGGAGAGGCGACTTTGTCATCCAGGTTTCGTGGCCTCTCTGCTGGAGCGAGGAACGGGTCCCGCCCGACGAGGACCATGACAAGCCCGTCTCCACAATGTGCGTAAAAGCCTCACTCATCCCGCTCGACTGCAACTCTGACTGACTCTGCTACAGCTACATCGTAGACGGAAATGCCTACTTTTTCACAGCCACCGATGTTGTCCGTCGTCTAGAGTTCACCAACCACACACGGGCCGTCATTGTGGCTCTTGGCTATCCTAACAAAACTTGCGTCTACGACAAGCGCAGGTCTGGGGATCTCACACCAGAAGCTTCTGATGGAAAATATGACATTCCACCGGGACCTGATGGAAAGCCCTTGCTGGGTCCTTTCGGAGGCGCCTCTGACTTTTTAGATGTTATCCAGAGCGACCTTAGGCCCTACATCGAGGACACTCTCTTTAAAGATGCCCCGTTGAAGGCTGGGCCTCAGGCTCTTTTTGGTCATTCATACGGTGGTCTCTTCATTCTAAACGCCCTATTCACGAAGCCCGACGCCTTTGATACTTTCATCGCTGCGAGCCCCTCCGTCTGGTTCAACCACTGCAGCATCGTCCGCGAGCAGGAGGCCCGATTCAACGAGCGCAAACCACCTACTGGCCGTGCTCCAAGACTGCTGGTCATGTTTGGAGGCGCTGAACAGACCTTGAACAGAACACCAGGAGATTCTGATGAAAAGTATGGACGCAAGCAGAAATGGGCATCGGCAAGGAAAATGAAGGACAATGCGCTTGAGCTGATAGAACGGATGAAGAAGTCGCCTCAGCTGCGCGGTGTCTGGCAGTGGGAGTTTGAGGGCGAGGATCATGGAGGTGCGGCGGTGTGTGCGGTGCAGCGAGGGCTGATTAGGTTCTTGTTGGATCAAAAGGCGGAGCAGTAACCTGTATAGACACAAGGCTGGGAAATATGTAACAATTCCCGTAAAACCAATTCAAGCTTTCTTGATGGGTTGGCAGATGATCCAATTCAGGTACCCACAAGGCCACAAGAAGCTCTCTTTCCCACTTCTAAACTCCCACCCAGTCAGGTCGGGGGTGCAACTACGAAGCAAGGCCCCGACCTCTTCAGGCTCTCTGGTCCTTAGTGAAGACACGATTCCATCCCATATCAGAACAAGAGGTATGATAGGGATGAGCCACGTGAAGATGAGTACTGAAGGAGATCTCCACTTGAAGGCGTAGTAGGGGGCAGAAAAAACGGCTCCGACGGGGAGAAGCAGGACAGCGAGGAAGCTCATGATGCTACGGTCCTGAAGCTCAAATATGGCGAATCCTTGGTTAGAATCGATAATATCCTTGAGAATCCGTTGAGCTAGATCGTCGTCAAAGCGGTGAAAGGCGAGATTGAAAAGCCGAAAGATTTTTCGCCCATCTTTGGGTTGGCTGAGTCTCTTCGGTACTTGAGACGCGCCCACACTTTGACCTTCGTAGGTGATGCGAGGTTTTTGGCTCGCAACACGCGCCCAGGCGTTGATGTTTGGGTGGGTATCGGCCAGGACGAAATCAACCTCTTGTCGGTTATGATTGCGTAGATATCTGTTGATATGGTCCTCTATTATAGGCGTTGGACCACCACTGCCAGCACAGAAATCAAAGAATTTCCATGATGAGATGGAAGTGTTCAGGTACTGGATCAGCCTGGAAGCTGCGATTTGGGCCGGCGATCGGCTGGGAATCGGTAGCTTGAGGGACCAAATCTCAGAGAGGATGGCTTGAACAATGACACGAAGAGAAGATGGAAACCTGACATGAATTGGTTAGCGTCTCAAGTTTTTTTTTTTTAGATTTCTGTAAATATTTGGTACGGAGACGAACCATGGCTGATCATGAAACTGAAAGAGATGCATGCGAGGTGTAAGAGGGACCATGTCAATAAACGGCAGGACGAGTCTCAACAGCGAATATGCTGAAACAAGCCTTTCTAAAATAAACCAGCACGCCACCGGCCTTATAAGCCTCTAATTGATGTACGAATTACGTTTACGAGACACGGCCATGTGATGTCATTACACAGCTAGTCAGGGGTATGAGGTGTGTTAGGCTATGCTGACATAGAGGTCCACCGACTGCCTATGTAGGCAAGATACTGCGCTGCTAATGTAGCCAATGT
The DNA here is from genome assembly GCA_012931995.1 of Fusarium albosuccineum. Classification (NCBI taxonomy): domain Eukaryota; kingdom Fungi; phylum Ascomycota; class Sordariomycetes; order Hypocreales; family Nectriaceae; genus Fusarium; species Fusarium albosuccineum. Next base: position 94,100 of record JAADYS010000776.1, on the reverse strand, counting down.
TCCCGTGGACTGAGACTTGCCTGCGCGGCCCATAGTGAAATATATGTTATTGTAGCCACTCATGTGAATGAATTTATGAATTTTTAAATGTGCATTTCTCACCATTAGTCCAAACGGCAACTCTGGACGGATAATGACTATGCATCCATGGGCCCCTGGTAATCCTGCCTGACCTATACGGTTTTCTAGCGGCATATTCTATTATTTGTAGAACTGATCATCTTCAGACGCGGGGAGTCAAGCGTAGGTTGCTCGCAATCGGACAAAGCTTTGAGGACAGGGATGGTAAAACAGGTTTGGAAAAGTAAAAGTCGCGAGTTCCTGAATGGAGTTGGTCTCCCTGGAAAGATCCAGCCGATGATTGTATGCTTTCGAGGTGATGATTGCCCGGGGAGATTTGCTCTGCCTTGTGTTTGATCACCCGATTCAGAGAGCTGGGCTGTTGTGCCAAAGACAAACAAAGGATAGCAATGGTAAGAAACCCAACGAGCTTACACAAAAGATTAACAGACCATGGCAAACATGCTACCTACCTGTGGAAAACATATGCATTATCCGTGAAAGAAATGTGGTTAGCTGGTACAAAACACAATTCGTCGTGCTACGGGGTTTAAAACAACCAAAATGTATAGACTCCGGCCCGGAAAGAGAACAAATTTACCTTATTTCATGCCAAATAGACAAACTCGCCCCGTGCTGACACTTTAATACGAATGCCAGAAAACTTGGCTGGTCAGGTTGAAGTGTTGGAAGTGAACCCTTTCTTTGTTCGCGCCCTACCACCCTCACTTTATAAACTCTGGCTCCCGACTCTAAGAAAATTCTCATTCTACTCTTTGACTCGCATCGACCACCTGGCCCATCTGGCGATAGCCACGTACCTATCCATAACTTTCAACCTAACTAACCCGTCTCGGGCACTTCTTCACGAATAGTAGCACAGCAAGCTTCCAGTCCGATCGTATTAGCCACTATGCGGTGTAATTGGTACGATATTCGTCGGAGAAATAGGCGCATGGTGACTGAGCCAATCTCTGCCTTCCTAGCGCGACTAAACCCGATGCTCCGTGACTTCTCAGATCCTCGGGACACTTTTCCCATTGTCGTGGATATCCAAAGATCACAGGTTTCTCCATGGGTCGACTTCAATCTCGAAAGCCTCACGGAAGCTTATGGGGACATCTTGAGAAAGACGGTTACCGTTGGCACTGGTTTTCAGGCCGGCATCTTCAGCATCATGAATCTAGACGATCTCAGGTCTTGAGGAGTTGACTACATGTTTCCACATCTCCAGGAGCCGCTCTCCGTTGGCGCATTAGAAATTTGGAGCCGGCCGGCGCCTGCCATGTCGTCTTTCCAGCAGCACCTATCTCTGCAACTGCAACCCGGCGATGGTATTCAAACTCCAGATCTGACCTTGTCTTATTATGACCTTAGACTGGACACTCGAGTAAACCTTGCCGTCGGTTGTGTCAAGTCGGCTGAGCAATGGCACTCGAGCCACCTCTCGACAAGCTTGAACATAGCCTTGCACCCGATCAACCAAGTTGTCGACTATTGCCACGCCGCTCAAACGCGTTACGGCTTTATTCTTACCAACAAAGAGCTTGTTGTCATTCGCGTTAGTTACCACAGAGTGGGCACCACCAAGAAGCCCCACGCCGAGTACAAGGCTATTCCATGGTCTGCGTGGGGACAAGGCGCCCTTACGGTTCACCTGGCCCTATGGTTTCTGGTTATGATAAGCATGAATGTTGAACATCGGCCGATCCGTACGTCTGACGAGGTCTTGCCGCTCAATCTGTGGTGGAGGGCTCCGGGTAACAATATAGGACTCTACCGCCATCACCTCTCGAAGCATGAGCGGTCCTCACTCCCTCCCGGTGCCCAGTTTCGCATGGTTCCACCGGAAACAAGGGAGCTCATCTAAACTCTCATCGGTTCTCGCTCAAGGTTGAATCTAGATGTGACTACGCAGTCTCTTGAACCCAGGGGTGGAATCGACTCAAACGGGTTGCCTGTCTCGGTGCGCCCAAGAAGATACGGGAATAATAGATAAACCCTTATGACATAGTAGGGCTAAACTTAGGTATATTTTATGAAGAATTAATATTATCTAGTAGCTAAGACTTAGCCTTCTTTTATGATAGTATTTTTCAGCCCTTAACCTAATAGTAGTCATTTAAGATCTAAGGTTGTGGTAAGATCAGAGTCCTGTATTTTTGGACCTACAGGCATGTTTACAGTCACTACATGTATCTAGTATCAGCGCACAGAATGGAAATAAAATCCCGAAACCCTTTAATGAATCTCAATTTGGTTCTTCTCTCGTTAATCTGCGGTCCAGTGGTATTTTGCTGCTGGGTGATCCGCCGGTGGTCTAGCAGCGCCCTTCTTCCCATACAAATTCTCTCGGTAGGTTCCCCCATCAACAGCATAGTCATCCCAGAAGAGTCCTCGTTTCCTCAGCACCGGTAGCAGGTCCGAGATGACTTCCTCAAAGGTTGCCGGCATGAGCGCGTAGGCTAGATTGAAACCATCAATATCCGCCTCCTCAACCCACCGCTCCATCTCATCCGCGATGCGCTCAGGCGTTCCGGCGAACGTTGCACCTAAGCCGCCTACCTTGATGTGGTTGGCGACAGTATGCTTTGTCCACTTTGGCACACCGGGGATAGACTTGGACCATGACTCTACGGCTGAGCGGATGGCGTTGGACTCGACGTAGCGAAGCTCCTCATCATCGCCGTACTTGGCGAGGTCGATGCCAGTCCAGCCTCCAAAGAGCGCCAGGGCTCCATCTTCAGATCCGTAGCTCACCAGCTCCTTGTACCTAGCATCGGCCTCCTCCTGGGTCTTTCCGATGATGGGGCAGAACAAGGCCAGAAACTTGACGCTTTGAGGATCCCGACCGAACTGCTCCTTTGCCAGCGTGCGGATCTCGGCGACGTTCTTTGCAATGACTGCAGGGCTATGGCCAGCGACAAAGATGGCTTCTGCGTGTTTGGCTGCAAAGTTCTTGCCAGCCTTGGATGTACCAGCTTGAAGAATGAGAGGGGTGCGCTGTGGCGAAGGCTGGCAGATGTGCGGTCCTGGGACAGTGTAGTACTTTCCCTCGTGGTTGATCAGCCGGACTAGAGAGGGATCGGTGTAGACGCCCTTTTCACGATCCAGCTTGACGGCATCGTCGCGCCATGAGTATTGCCTTGTGGAAGTCAGTCTCAGTGAATCAATATGTAAGTCGCTGCGAAACATACCAAAGCTTATACGTCACATCAACATATTCTTCCGCAATCGCGTATCTCTCGTCATGGCTAGGCTGCTCTGTGTGACCCAAGTTCCTGGCGGCAGAGTCTAGATAGCCTGTCACAATGTTCCAACCGACTCGCCCGCCTGAGAGATGGTCCACGGTACTCAACCGCCGCGCCAGGTGATACGGCTGCTCATAGGTGGTTGCGATGGTCACACCAAAGCCAATGTTCTTGGTGGCAGCCGCCATGGCGGGAACAGTAGCGAGTGGCTCATTCACAGGCCACTGCGCACCTGAGACGATGGCAGGGTCAGGATTGCGAGGGCCCTTGTAAACATCGTAGGATCCCTTTTCATGTCAGCTCAAGTTAGGAAACACAACTCAATCAATTAACGCACAAGAACATCGGCGATAAAAATTCCGTGAATCTTTCCCTTCTCTAGCAGCTGCGCAAGGTTCACCCAGTGGTTGATGTTGTTAAAGTCCCACGAGCGATCATCCGGATGTTGCCAAAGGCCTGGCGATTGATGTCCGCTGCACGACTCTACAAAAGCATTGATGATGAGTTGCTTCTTGGGCTTGGTACCCGAACTGGGCGTTTCGGAAGCCATTTTGCTGTGGGTTTGATGAATTGCTTAGAAGGACAATGGATGAGACCGAGACGACGAGCTGGTGATCACATAAACCAGCACCTCCATCAAGGTACGTGCCATAACTAGCATCATGATAAGAGATATAAGACGCGATTGCGCAATTGAGGGGAAGGCCAGGGACCATCGGCTTGTCGGGTCACCGGCGTTGCACAATCCTACTGTCCCGATCGCGTGCTCGCGGGGGTGGGTCTGCTACGTGTGTTGTAGACTGTGATCGACTGATGTTTATCCTTGATGCTCTTTGCTCACTGGTCTGATGAGTTTCCTGCTGGGAACTTGGATTGGAGAAAGTTTGTTGTAGAGGGAAAGTGAAGATGTGCCTGGGAACCGTCCTGTGGTATGGGGACAGCCACGTGGACTAGGTGTGCGAGTTGTCGCCAGCACTATAGAGGTACCCCAAAGCTACCAATACAGGTCTTCAATTATCTAAGACGTAAAACATAAAACTTCCATTGCATACGAACGGGCGGGGTCGAGAAGCAATGCGAATGAGTTGCATCCGATGATCAACACTGGGTCATCACGGCCCCAAAGAGGACAGAAGGGTACCCAGCTCAAGACCCAAGTGCCGGAGTACCTGCAGAGAACCTGGGTATATAGAACTGATAGTTTGTGTCTCCATTGCTCCAATCCGCGCTCCCAGGAGTTACCGAATAATGCCGAATGTGTGAGGCTCGCCATTTTAACGCAGTAAGACGTCAATTCCCCAGCTGAAGCTTACAACCCTGCAACACCAATCACAACATCCCTAGATAGATAAGATCAAACCGGCAATCTGGAAGATTTACAAGGAAGTCGTACGAGCGCCCGGCAGTTCTTCTCCACGTGTCCCTTACACCATTGCTGGAGCAAGCTCGTCATGGGGATGGTCACCTTTGAAGGGCGCCGAGGTCAGTCGGAGCGGCAGGGGATCTACATGCGAGACTTGGCCGTATATGCGCAAATAACGAGATGCGGACTAAGATACACGCAATAAGATATTCGAAGTATTCTTGGGTGGAAGGCTAGGTGTTGCATGTATAAAAGCCAGCTGGGCGGGAGGCATGTCGCACTTGTCTCCCCGACCCCAGAATTAATTCTCTTCTAATTAATACCACCATATAACCATAGCATACAATCTGGACTCATCTTACTAATGGCGACTACAACTTTTGAGAGCACCGACCCTGCCGTCTACAGCGAGTACGAGGCCAAGTGGTCCACTCTGCCCAAGGACGCCGAGGGCTGGGTCCAGCGGGCTCGAGATGTGGCCGAGGTACTAGCAAAGGACGTCGTGGCCCGAGAGCAAGCGGGAAAGTCTCCCAAGGCTGAAGTTGCTCTTCTCAAGCATGCGGGCTTGCTCAAGGTCCTCGGTCCGGCCAAGTACGGGGGTGGTGAACAGCCGTGGAGCACCGGTTTCAAGGTTGTCCGCGAGGTTGCCAAGAAGGATGGGTAAGCACAGAGCGCGACCGAGCTAGAGACTTATGGAACTACACTGACCGAGCTATAGATCAATTGGCATGCTTCTGGGCTACCATCTCCTCTGGACAACCACCGCCAACGTCGTCGGCAGCCCCGAGCAAGCCGACCGCACACAGAAGCTCATCATCTCCAACAACTACTTTGTAGGCGGAGCCGTCAATCCCCGAGACAGCGATCTCAAGATTACCGCCGACGGCGACAAGATCGTCTTCAACGGCTTCAAGAACTTTAGCACCGGAGGCGTCATCTCTGATTTGACGGTCCTGGAGGGCGTCTACGGCGAGAAGGAGGAGCACATCTTTGCTTTCGCGCCGACCCAGCAGCCCGGTATCCAGTTCAAGCACAACTGGGACAACATTGGCGTGCGACTGACAGAGTCTGGGGCTGTCAATATTGAGAATGTTGCTGTTCCTTGGAGTGATGCGCTGGGGTGGGATGCTGAGGCCAAGAAGCCCGATCTCAGTATTCTCGGCATTCCCTTTGCCAGCCTGCTTCTGCCAACGTGAGCATTCAAGTCCGTTGGATGCCTTCAATCCCAAATGCTGACATTTGCGGCAGGATTCAGCTGAACTTCTCAAACCTGTACCTTGGCATCGCCCAGGGTGCTCTCGAGTTCGCTTCACAGTACACTGTCAAGAACACCCGAGCCTGGCCCTTTGGCGGAGATGTGAGTGCCACCAACTACAAAAAGGAATTCGTCTAACAATTGTCCAGAACAAGGAAAAGGCTACCGACGAGTTCTACATCCTCTCCACATACGGCAACTTCTTCGCCCACCTCCGCGCCGCCGAGGCCCTGGCAGACAAGGTCATCGCCCACGCCGACGACCTCTACGCAAAGTACTCCAACAACCGCGCCGGCGTAACGGCAGAGCAGCGCGGCGAGTTTGCCGAATGGGTCGCCAGCCTCAAGGTCGTCACCACCGACACCGGCCTTAGGGTTACGTCAGGCGTCTTTGAGGTGACCGGCTCCAGGGCCACGGCGTTGAAGGCGGGACTGGACCGCTTCTGGAGGGACATCAGGACACACACCCTCCACGACCCCGTGGCGTACAAGAACCGGGAACTCGGGCGGTACCAGCTGCTCGGTGAGCTGCCGGAGCCCACGTGGTACACCTAAAATGACATGTAGTTATGTGTTTGACATGCACGTTGGATGCATATTGCTTAGCGAATGGAGACTGTCTTTTGTGTCGTGCAGCGTCCAATCTATCTGCTCCTCGGGCACCCCTGGGCCCTGCGTGTACTCTTAAACCCTCGTAATTCCCATCCCAAGATCCTCATTATCTTCATTGGCGCATAAATACATGTGATGTCGCCTCTAAGAGGTGCCAAGCTTGGGTCCCAGTCAGTGAGGATTGCTCGGCTGATCCTCGAGTCATTGAACACAGCACTCTTCAACTGGCTTATAGGTCTCCAGCTGCGAGGCGCCGTTCCTGATCAGTGTCAATTCCTCCTCGTCGGTTTGTACCTTGGGCGCTAGCTTCTCGCGCAGCTCGGCAAACTTGTTCCTCCACCAGATGCCCATGGTCATCCACTTGGTCACCATCCAGTCCTGCTGGTACTCTGACAATAGCATCTCTAGCTGCGCCTTCATAACTGGCTCCTCGGTTGATGCCCACGCGATTGAAAGCGTCATGGGGACGTGGCTCGCGCCCAGTGGTCGGTATTGACTGATGTTCTGCGCCATGGTGACCACCTCGGTGCAGCAGAGCGCTCCTTCTCCCACTAGTGACAGGTTGTAAGGGTCAAATGCCTGCATCAATTGGCCTATTATCGAAAAAATAGACAATAGCACTGAGTAGGCCGAGTAGTATGACCGCGAGAGCCGCAACTGCATCAGTGTGGGAGACGAGCCCGGCGGCCAGCTCACAGCCTTGACAATATGTGACATCTTATCCATGTCGAGGCGCAACCGGTGGTAGGCACAGGTGATATCCATGCGATGCGACTCTGGCTTGTTGATAAAGTCGGGGATCATACCCAGGTTTCGTATGGAGAGACTCGGTATCCCACCTGAACTCTCCTTAACCTCCCTGGCCTGGGCGCCCTCTGGGGTGGTTGTCCGCGGCTGGGTTTTCTTGAAGTTGTCCAGCATGTCCCAGAACCACTTTTCCAATCGGACCTTTGGGTTTGTGATGCTCTCTATGACCTGGGCGTATTGTTAAATCAAAACTGCCAGAGGAGGGAGGTAGGTGCGTACGACTGGGATGCAAAAAGTGATAATCATTTCGGCCTCGAAGCCTTCTTTCCATTGTTCTTGGGCAGCAGCCCTCAACAGGTAGGCCAAGCCCTCCCCATGACTCGTGTGGTGATCATCTTCCCTACCGAGCCAACCCTGAGACATTTGTTAGCTCCAGGCACCGACATTTTCCATGGGGCTGAAGGAGAGTTACCCACCTGACAGATCATGATCAGATAAACGGCGCACATGGTCTCTGGGGTCCGGGATTTGCGCGGGTTGCTCAGACACACCCTCAAGGCTTTGAGGGCGCGCACGTACTTTGTGAGGGCGTCGACCGACTGGTAGCCCTGGGGCCTGTGGAGAGTGGAAAAGGTAGTGGCTAGGGCGTCGGCCGAGGCGTCGAGGGCTTCATTCTGGCCTAGGCGGGAGGGGATGTGACGAAGGAAGTCGCCGTAACAGGTAATGTCGTACCTCAGGTCCGTCACCTCGAGCCGAGATATCAGAGTGTGAGTTATGATGGTGGTTGCGCTGCTGGGCACGCGGACCAAGGCCTGGAAGGGCGGCGGCGGCGAGGCCGAACCACCTGAACTGGAACTGCTACTTGTCTCCTCATCTCCATCAATGACCTGAGGCGTGTCTGAACCAAACTCCACCGTCTGAACTTTGAACTTGTAGCGCTGCTTGCCGGAGCCGATGCAGGGAATGCTCAACCTCTTGCACCTGGCGCAAGCTGGTTTGGCCTGGTCGCACTTGAATGACGAAAAGACACTGTCAGAGAATTGCCCGTATACGTCGTGTAAGTCAAAGGGGAGGCAAAAGAGCAGCAACTAACCTTCTTTTTCTGCTTCCTACAGGCATCGCAGCCCTTGCCAGACGGAACACCCGGCATGTTTCGCAGTGAAGAGCGCTGGGTATTACCCAAAGGAGAAAGAACGGGGCGGGCTGGAAGAGCGGCGCGTCGTGTGTCGGTGGTGATGTTATGATGCTCGAGAGGAAAAGCCGTTGGCAGCAGGCGGGCGGTCCAAAGATATGGCGCCTCTTGGGGGGGCAGCTCTGCTGGTTCGGGCCCCGCTTCTATAAACGACGTAGAGAGGCTATTCGCGAGCACCCGCCAGGGCTGAGCCTTGGCCGACGTAGGGGTGCAACTGACAGGGGGCGCCCTGATTGGGCGGGGGCCTCAGGTATCCACCGGCAGGGTCTGGCAGAGCGCCGCATTGCACCAAGTTGGGCATAGCGTGATAGCGTCGAGATACGTCGTACGGAGTACGGAGCACGAAGCAGCAGCACTTTTGGACGACGCTGACCCCCTGTGAGCGAGAACTGTCATGTCGACTCGTTGGAGGGACTGCTATTTATGCTGACGCCAATCAAGCGTCCCCTCCCATCTACCGGCTGCCCCCAATCCTCCACCAGGAACAACATCCTTCGCCAGCTCGCCATGGCCGTCATCATTCCTCGTGCCCGCCATCCTTCGGGACTTTAAACGATCGTCGAGGATCAGCATGAAACAAGCTCTCAGCCTTGTGCAACGCTTCCACTTGTGGTTCCCACTAGCAGGGCGGATCCTTCTCGCCACCCCTGGAGCCACCCGCAGGGCTGTGCCCGCCGGCAGGGATCGCGTCGTTTGTTGCGAATGGGGAATATCTAGATGCTTATCGGACGTAATCAGCCTTGTGGTGCTGGAAGCCATCATGATCGACCCAACGAATAGCCTCGCTTCTTCGCCATGTCGCCCCAAGGATGCCTCGACTATAAGATTAAGCCGACGAACGTCTCGTATCAGCTCAAGGCATCGCATTCATCGGACCCGAGCAGATTGCAACCCAGACTAGCCCCGGCCAACCAATTCACCCAAGCACACACATCTCAATCATGAGGGACCTTTTGAGCAAAGTCTTGTACGGATCCTCCCTGCCCCAGGGCTCCAACGACGGATCTCAGATCCTGTCGATCCGGGCCTCTCCCCAAGACGGCAACCTCTTCCACGTCGTCCCCGACAACGCGCCCAGCCAGGCGCCCCCGCTCTACAGCATCACCAAGCGCGACAGCAAGCCCAATTACATCGTGTCCCGAGGGTTCCCGGCGCCCGACAACACGGTTGCAACGGCGGCTATGCACGTCTCGTCGACGACGGTCGACCTCTCGGTCCACAACCAGCCCATGGTGCTCAAGACGAGTGGCTTCTCCGAGAACTTCTCCTTCGAGACCCCCCACATGGGCAAGTTCAAGTGGAAGCCCAACCAGTTAACGGGGAGTTCCTATGAGCTGTACGACCAGACCGGCCGCAAGCTCGCCAAGTTTGGCAGCGCCGGCATCACACGGATGGGCGAGAAGCAGCTGACCATCTTTGTGCCCTGCGACGAGTTCTTTACCGTCACCATTGTGCTGTCTATCGTGTCTCTCAAGGAGCTGAACAAGATCACCGAGAAGGTGGCTGGCAAGATTATCGGAGAAGTTGTGGGAGGCATCTAGAAGAGACCATGATTCATTTATTGCCTAGTCATCATGTTGGGAGCGCAGGCGTTGGGCGTTGAGTTTAGACATTTCACTTTTTAACCTTGTCACTTACAAGACAAGTCATCTTTTTACACGAAGGAATGCCATAAAACAGGTTTATCGGAGAATTGATCTTGGGGGTGAGACACACACGCGGCATGATACCAAGCGATATTACAACCGGTGTGGAGAAGCGAAAGTTTATACATACAAAGGAGTCACATGCTTGCCAAAGAAATACTCATTTCAGGTTTTTTATCATCCATTTTTTTCTATTTATGTACCAATGTTCCGGACCGTCTATCCGTAAAACTCCAAGAAACGCCAGATCCAAGTTTAGATCAAGAAATCAGGGGGAAAGGTGGGGAGGGGGAGAGACATAGCGTCTAGGCCATCGAGATCCGGCCGTCGACACACTTTGTCCCCGCGGGGACGGACTGCGGCACCGTCCAGCCCTGGTTGCAGATGCCAAAGACTGTTTCCGAGAGGCAGATGAGCTGGCCCGAGGTAGGGCAGGGCTCCATACCTACAGCCCAGTCCGGACGGCCGCTGCAGCCAGGGGCATCGGAGGCGGGCTCTGATGGAGTGTCGGTCTTTTGAGCAGGGGTGCCAGTTGTCGTGGTCGCGCCGGTTGAAGGAGCGGGTGCCGAAGAAGGGACCGAAGAAGCAACGGGAGCGCTGCTCGGCTTCTCAGACGAAGGCTTGCTGGGCTGTGCCGGGGACGAAGACACGGGCTCCGAAGGGGATGAAGGAGCTGGCTTTGAGGGGGCAGCGTCTCCGGAGTCCTTGAAGTTGGGCTCGACTCCCTCGGGACACGAGCCTTCACTTCCAGGAGTTCCTTGTTCATAGACCTTTCCAAAGTCGCCGGGCACGGGGAAGTTGATAACACTACCACTAGCGCCAGTGGTGCACTTACCAGGGATGTTGGCGACAAAGATGCCAGGAAGACTGTCAACGTAGGAGCTGTCTTCCTTTCCGCCAACAACTTCAATGGGGGCGCAAGTCATGTACATCTCGCGGTTTCCAATCTTGTTGAACCAGGTCCAGGCAAAGATGGCAGGGCCGTTCTTCATGTCCTTGGGGATGGGGATGCTGAACTGCTTGGTGCATTCCTTGTCGGAGTCGTTGGTGCACTCGGGGCCGTTCTCACGTCCGTGAGGGTCTGAGCCGGTTGTAGGAATATTGCCCTCGGCTTCGGCCGGGCAGCCACCGATGATGGTGTAGATAGTGTGCCAGTCGTCCGGATTGTCGGGAGGTGTGTCTCCGTAGGCGACGCTGAACTGACACGAGCCGCCGCCGTGGACGGCGCTGCCCCAGAACTTGACGGTTTGAGTAGAGCCAGCTGTGACCTTTGTCACTTCCTCGGCGTGCTGAGTGCGGCCTTGGCAGGGAAAAGGGAGGTCAGCGCTCAGGGGCCAGGTCTGGTAGAGAGGCTCTGTGTCGAGGTTGTAGGGGTGAGGCTCAAGCATGATGACATGGCCGGTAGCGAAAGTAGCGGCCAGCGCAACGATGCTAGTGAGAGATGTTAGAGAAAACATGATTGTTCTGTGAAAGAGTATATGAAAGCAAAAGAAAGCTGGGAATACTCAAGTTTGTTGGTGTTTCTGTGTTGTGGTTTGCTCGGAAGCGTTGGTGTTGTTGTGCTGTAGAGCAGTGGATGATGTCGAAAGCAAACCGATAGAGCAGGATACTCGGGGAGTATTTATGTACATTTCTGCCTGGTCTGGTTTCGATGTAGTGAATTTGTTTAGACGGTTGTTCTTGATCAAGCTGTTGTTTCGTCGTGGACAGTGAAGTTGCTTAGCGTTGGGTGCTTTAATGTTCAGACCCTCAAAGCCCAGTCGACCCTCATCACTCTCATGAAAGGCACTGCAGAGAACATATCAGGGAACAAGACTCTGTCAAAACGCTTTGTGCGAAATGTGAGGGCCGAGTGTGCGATCGTACCCAGTTGAACAAAGGCGGCGTGAGCCTGAACAATGACTACACCATCAAGTAGTGAATGAACAATAGAACAATGGAAATACAAGTCACCCACTATGCATCTCCGGATCCTAGGGGAAGGGCAAAATTAATTGGGCCACGCTTTGGCGCTGTCTCCAATGTCGCATACTACGACCGAGGTTCAATCACCGGCCCTTGGTTGAAGGTGACTATGAGAGACCTACTTCACTTCCAATGCCCAGTGTCCCTAACTCATCTCGCAACATCTCCATATTGCGTCTTCTCATTCCCATACGTCCATCATTGTCACCAGACCGTCATCAACGCCGTATTCCCACGAATATATCATCTCCCACATCGAACCGAGGAAGTCGATGGTGCAATTCTTGCCGCAGCCGGTGAATGGCTTGAACCCGTACACATTCCACAACTTGGCTTCTCCAAGCTTCGTAGTACCCTCGTCCTGGAGTGTCGAAATGTCTCGCACCACATCCTCCCAGGTGCCATCCTCCTCGTCAGGGTCGATGCTGCAGTCCTGGATGAGCAGCGTCTGTAGCGTCGATGCGTGTCGTCGGAGAAAGGCGATGAGTTTCTCGGGGACTATGTCTCCGCAGCTAAACTCGACGCGGCGCAGTCGTGGAAATGTCAGGTCGTCTGGTATGGCTTCAACGGTGGACATGCAGTGCGCTTCGAGCATGAGATCTTCCAGGTGTGGCATTGAGGCGAGCACACGGCCAACCTGCCCTTGGCTCATGATGTACTGGCCATCCCAGTGCTGGTACGTGTTGCTAATAACGAGGTGAAAACTTGTGAGGTTGGTAACCGCCCCAAAAGCGGTGGCGAGACGCTCTGGGAATGGTGATGTCAGGTCAAAGAGTCTGATGGGCAGGCCAGGCTGGTACATCTGATCCACCATGTCGTGAGAGGCGTCTACTCGGAAATCAGTGATCTGAGATCTCATATGGCTGTCTGTGAGGACTTCAAGGGCGACCAAAAGAGCTCGTGCCTCTCGTGCGATCGAACGGATTGAGGTGTAGTGGAGGTACCGCCCAGGCCCTCTTCCGTCTTCACCATTGTCCCCCTCCGTATAAGGCAGGCCTTCTTCATCAATCTTTCGTTGTAGTTCATCGTCCAGCCAGTCCAGACTAAACATGTTTTCATCTGTTCTCTCCATCGGCTTTCCCCAGGCTGCCCACCAGTCACATCTCGGAGGAAAAGGCGGACGTTCTCGACGTTCAGCCCCCGCGCGCCGCCACATCTTGACAACGGGACTAGATGAGTCCTCACTTTGAGCCCCAGCGTGGTGCATCTCATCGGCATTGCGATTCGTGATGACCAAACTGCGCAACGACTTGAGACCAGGCAGTGCTTGCTTCAGTGCCTTGATGTCAGCATGTGCGAGACGGTTTTCGTGATGGCCTTTGTACACGCTCATGAACAATTCCCAGAGGTCTTTGTCAGGCCCAGTGGACCATTGTCGCTCTGGTTCATCAAAGGTCTTGTCATCGCTTTCAGAAAAGTACGCCCGCTTTCGGTCTGACCAGAGATTTCCCCACGAGGCTACGGCGTGGTAGATGCGCCACTCTGACAGTGACGGAGCGAGGGTTGTGTCGTCGATGACCAGCTCGCGCACGCCGCCCAGAAGGAGTGGGTTCTTGGCGACCAGGCGAAACACTTCGAGGTCTAGTTGATGGCAGGAGAGATAGAGGACCGGATACAAAAGCGGCGAGGCAGCATAGTTGAAATGCTTGCAGCTGGCGCGTAGTGCCTTGATCGCGTGGCCGGGAAGAAGATGGAGGATGACGGCGGTGATCTCTGGCGGGAGGTCGACGATGCCCGCCATGTTGTCCGAAGAAGTCATTCCCATCTCAAGCTTCCTCTACCGATCGTGTTAACGCCCAAAAATGCCTTGTACCACGGATACCTCTCAGATGCTGCAGATCATAAGGTGAGATTGAGCGCCTCTTCATCTCCCAGGCGCTAGTACTGCCCGCCACAGTGGAGGAGTAAGGCTCGGCTGAATTAACCCGCTACTGACTCGCCCAGTAACATCGCCAAACGTCTCACACCGATTACGACAATGTAACTGCAAGAGCACCAACTTTTCATTAAGACGCCCGTGTAAGGCAAGTAAATAACATGAGATTGCGAGCCTATCTGCCGCGTTCCCTGCATATACAGTAGTTGTAAGAAATGCCAGCCCCAGAATATGTCTCGCAACCATTCTAGCCTCGGACCACCCATCCCCCTTCTAAGAGTAGTAAAGTACCATACATTGCAATCGAGTGCCCTTGGGTATATGCCAAATGAATGATCATTTGTTAGAATGAGTGAAGAGACAACTTCGCTTAGCCGGCGTAGCCCCAGCGGGGAGCGTTGACGATGATGCCGCAGAGGCAGCCAGAGATGATACCGGCTGTGGGGAGGGTGATGATCCAGCCCATGTAGATCCAGGCCACCATGCGCCAGTTGATGGAGCGCCAGGTACCAGAGCAGAGACCGACACCGACGGTGGCACCAGTGATGCACTGAGTAGTAGAGACGGGGAGCTCTGCGGGAGTGTTAGTTGCTGTCTTTTTACCATCGCGTTTCTCTTGTCAGAGCTTGAGGGAAACTTACTAAGACGAGTGGCCAGGATAATGGTGATGGCGGCACCCAGTTCCATCGAGAAACCTCGAGAAGGAGAGTGAAGAGTCAGGCGGTTACCCAGGTTGCGCATAATGTTATAACCGTAGGTCCAGATACCAAGCGCAATACCGACACCACCAAAGCAGCTATTGGCCGTTAGAGACTACTCAAGCACGTTGCATGTCGCATAACTCACAGAATCCAGATAGGGACGTTGGACTTGCTGCCGTCAATGGCACCAGATTGCCAGACCTGGTAGATGGTGGCATAAGGACCAATGGCGTTGGCGACATCGTTGGCGCCGTGGGTGAAGGAAGCGGTACAGGCAGTCATGACTTGCATAAAGGTGTAGAGGTACTCGGCACGATTGTCGTAGTGGGAAACGTGGGCATGGATCTCGTCGAGGTCGCCAGTGAGAATGCTCTTCTTCTTCTGCATGTTGATGATGTCTTGGTCAACACCCTGGAGGAAGAGGAACTTGAGGTACCAGAAGATCATGGCGCCGCTGTACCAGGGGCCATCCGGCTTGGGGCCGATGATGCTGCGCTTCGGCTTGGCTTCGACAGGCTCCTCGGTGACTTCGGGGCTCGCGGGGGTCTCGTCAGAGACCTTCTTGCCCTCGTTGCTGTGCTGGTCCTGGGCACGCTCAAACTCGTCGCTTCCCTGGCGGCCGGCACGTCGGAGTTCCTCGAGCTCCTCGCGGGTGAGGTGGCCCTCGTAGAAGTCCTTGATACCTCCCTCGGCACCTTCAGGCTGCGCAGGGGGGTCCGGGCGCCTGAGCAGCAGAGGGCCCAAGGCGATGTGCCACCAGCGCAGTTGCCAGTCGTCAACGATGACGATGCGGTACATCCAGGGCAGCAGGAAGATGGTGACGACAAGGGCCCAGGCGGCGCCCACACCGACAATCATACCAGCGGTCTCAGCATTGTTGAAGGTGACCTCGATGGAGCCGCCCTTCCACACGATGAGCATGGTAAGCAGAGAGGCAGTGATGCCAAAGTAGATGGGAGTAAGGTAGAGACCCTTCCAGACAGGCTTGCTGCGGAGCATGACACCGTACTTGGTGATGAGGAAAACAATAGCAGCAAAGGCGCCGGCCAGACCCGGAGCGATAATCCAGGCCAGGAAGACAGAGACGACGCCACCGCTGATGCCGTCGTCGAAGTTGGCCCACGTGATGCCATCAGCGCCGACCAAAGCAATACCCATGCCGATAACGCCGCCCATGATGGAGTGGGTAGTCGAGACAGGGAGACCAATGCGAGTACACAGGGTGAGATAGATGGAAGAGGCGACGATGGCACACATCATGCCGAGCATGAGAAGAGCGGGATCATTCTCGAACTGGTCAATGTCGACCACCTTGGTTCGGATGGTGTCGGCGACTCGGGCGCCGACTCCGACGGCTCCAGCAAACTCGAGGATGGATCCCAGGGTCATGGCCTGGAGGTAGGTGATGGATCGGGACGAGACCGATGTGGTCCACGAGTTGGCGACATCGTTGGCGCCTGCCGATCAGAGATCGGGTTAGTAGATGGACGAGAGAAGCCTCATGGAAGCTCTGCGGAATCTCTGTGGAATGTTCCGCAGCAGTGAATAAGTGCACATACCAATGTTCCACGCATCGAGAAACGAAAAGATGGTGCCGATGGCAAAGATGTAGTCATACTGGTGAAGCACCATGTTGATGACTGGCAGCGGGTTGCTCTACCTGTTGAAAAGGAAACTAAAGCGCCTCAAAAGGAGCCCGAGGCTTCTAGAAAAGAAGGTTATCAAGACCAGGTGCTGATGGCTGCGTGCTGCAGTGAGAGAGGGAAATGCGAAGCCGACATGATGAACCCAGCTCCTTATATCGATGGGCGCGCAGCGGGAGGGACCTCATGGGGTGGAGCAGGATAAGCTTGGCAAACAAGCTTACAATTAGGCTTCTCGAGGCCTGCATGTGGCAGGAGGCCATCTTTCGGCTGCCGTTGGACGACGCTCAGAGTTCGGTGAACCCATTCGGACGACTTGCCAGGCTGAGATGGATCTCCAGCCTTGGCGGACAGCGGATGGATTATCTTGCAGACGACCTCTCAGCCTTGGCATGCGACAGGGTGGACAGAGTGCTTCGAGATTGATGGAGACCCAGCCTTGGCGGGGGACAAGGGCACCTTCTCGTGCTCTTGTTCTGGATGCCCGTTGGATGGCGGGGGAGGAGCGTGGGAGAGTCCCTCTCGGAGAGTCTGACAGCCCACTCAGTAGAGATACTGCGAAGAGTTGCCTTTATTGGACCCGAGTCCACCCCTGAGCTACTCAGGTCTGAAAGACGCCGAGGCAACTCACCCGCAACACGTCAACGAGCAGGGCAAAGACACGGCGCAAGTGCACGCATCTAGGGCCTGGCTCAAGAGCGTCGAAGCCGCAGTGTACGTTACCACTTGAAGCACACGACTGGTGGTCCTCGCCGACCAAACCTGGTCCTGACACGCTGCGTCGGACTGCTTCGTGTTGCATCCGGGGGCCGCAGGACAAGACGGGAAGCCAAGGAATGTGCGGGTGATGAGTCGATTCGAGATGACAAGGCCAAGACGCGAAGAGAAAAGTATCGCACAAGGACCAAGAGTTCCAAGACGACACCAAATCTGGCCATTTTCGAGATGAAAACACCAAGCACAGGGGTTTGGACCGTTGACCCTAGCTCGATCGCCCGCGCGACAATAACTTGTACGAACCTCGAATAAGCGACGCACTAACATGATCGCAAACTAACAAATGGCATCAGAATGGACCTGTCTTCAATCGGGCCATGGAGTCTCACCTGAAGCTATGGTCAGAGAGGGACGAGCATTTTCTCACAGGGCAGCTCTAGGTGGAAGCGAGAACTGAGCGAATCGATCCTTCGCCTTCTGTTCATGTCCCGTCCGGGGGGTGTTTGGCCGTTCACAGACCAAGGAGAACCCACGTGCATCAACGATTGTCGTTGAGAGATCTGGGGAGGCTCTGTCGAGCAGGGGACGGTGAGCCAATGATATGTGGTACCGCTCCACGTGGAGGGGGCGGTTCGCTCTGAACCCACAACTCCAGATGCCAAGCTTTGAGATCGAGCAGGGGTCTTGATGGTGTTGGTGAGGATGCTTGGTGTCAGTATTGTGAGGACTCACTCGGAATAATACGGCGCAATTGGCTTCCTTCTCAACGTCTCTCACTAGAAGAGCAGTTCTCAGCTAGAAAGAGCAAAGAGCCTCTGATTCGACTCAATAGTCTGCCAGGTTCACACAGTCTCATATCCGGATCCAGCTACACTCAAGCGACGTGGAAATAAGAACGGCCACGTTTCTCGACGGTTTCCCTCCCCACTCCGCCGCGCAACCCTCCACGCCTCCTCCCTCCCTCCACCATCAAGCGCCAAGAACAAGCGCCAAGAGCCGCCCCTACACAACGGTCCCGAGAGCCAGGACACCCAAAGCTCGGCACCGTCGACCACCACGAGCTCTCCCCCGCGGCACGTTGATGCTCTGGTTCGCTGTCTTGCCGCGCCAAGCTGCCCAGAAACTAGCTGGCGAATCCCAAAGGGGAGCGGCCGAAGCATCATCTGCTTGGCGGTTTAGACAAGCTTGGTTGGCATCGGCCGCGAGGGGTTTCTTGCTCATCTTGCATGTGCTTGGCTGTTGCTTGATGTTCTAATGCTACGCACACATTCGGCCTCCCCCGTCTCGATTCTAGAAGGTGGTCCCGTCTTAGCTATGGATCCGCGCTGAGCCACGGTCGTCATCAGCGAGCTAGCGAGTCGATCAACTATCTCGAAATGGCTCTCATCCGCGTGAGGACTGCGCTATGCTATCTGCCGAGCCTGAATAGTTTTACAGCCAAGATACAAGTGCCCGTCTAACTCCGAACTGTTGATCAATATGGGCCAGTTCGACTCTGTCCATCTGATGCCCCAGTGGCGCTACACAATCACCACTCAACCACAATGTGATGCCTTCAAACTCGTCTGGACTCTCGTCTCTGTTGCATGACAGGTTTCTCACTGCAGGGCCAAGACAGCCTCAAATGCTTGCCCCATCTGCGTTGCCAGGTCCGTCACCGAACCTCCCTTGGCAATGCGTACACTTCAGGTCGGCGCAAACGCCTCCAATCTGGTCCAGCCAATGGTGGGCTAAGAATCTCATGCGAGTATTGCCAAGCTGTCGGCTTCACCTCGTCGTATACCGAGATCTCGACGCCGGGCATGGGGGCGTGGCATGGAGGCGTCTGGGGCAACACCGGAGTGCATAGCCAGCCAGCCCATCGAACCATGTCGTGGGTAAGTGGCCAGGGACTAAAGTGCCAATCGATTTGACCACTGAGATTCTCTATATTGGCAGTAAATACAGTGCACATGCCGCTGTAGCCGAGAGGAGGTTGCTCAGACAAATATTAGGCGTGTCTCATAAAAGTCACTACTTCTGGTCAAGCACGATGCTACTCAAGTGTATTCCTGGAATGCCATTTTCGTTTAGAGACGAATCTTTAAGCTTAATCTCAAGCTCATTTAACATGTTCTGGGTCAGGATTTGCTGCCTCCACAGCTCAGACGAACTCTTATCCAACCCGTCCAACGTGCCAGACTCGACTTGCTCACATGCGGCAGGGATACCCACTCAAGAACCTGGAACTGCTAAGACCGGGATAGGTACCTCTTGGCTTCTGCGGTGTTACTCGATAGATCGGCCTTCCCGGAGTCTTGTCGTCCATTAGAGGCACCCATGTGAGCCTATCTGCTCAGTGGCCTTCCATTTTGGGAGCAACCTCTGCCCTTCGGCTAGATCAGCTTATTAAATATTCTGTCATTCGCTAGCTGGCAATAGCTAAATGCTCACTATCGATGCTTGCTTAGTCTACTTACCTTGGCTGTTTTTGAAAATTCTGTCTTCACTCTTCCATCATCCAGATTTTTCAGTGGCTTCACTCTTCTCCGCCAAGACCATCACAGCTCAATTCCTCTTGCTTATTCGATACACTTATTTGAGTTGATGTACGTTGTACCTCTTGATTTCAAAAGCAGGCTGTATCTCACAACAGGCTAACCGCACAGCCCTAAGCAGCAGGACATGACGCAAATTGACCACGGAGATGTCGACCACAACATCACAGAACTTACAGTTTTTAACATCAGTAACATCTCGACAACCTCAGACCGTTTATCTCTCTTCCTACAACCAACCACATAAGATATACGAGAGCAACACATCTACAAAGGGACGGATTGACTACACAGAAAACGTATTTCGAACAGACCTGATACCATTCAATATGGTTCCTTTATCGATATAGCTCTTCTACCATATTGCTAAAAGAGTCATCCTGCCTCCATCGACCATAGCCGGAACAACACGCCAGGAGGAATAATATCGATATCCGGCTTCGAGGCGGCGGCCAGGATTAATACCCCATACCCTCCATCATGGAATTCCCTAGAATCATAGTTTGACTCCAGCGTCTAACTCGCGAACAGCTTCAGGTCACGATTTAGCCGCCTTGACCGTATTATCAACTGCTTCAAACGTCCGACGCTCTTGGCTGCTCCCCTTGTAGCACCAGTAATGCCAGTTGTGCTTCTTGTCTTCTCTGCAAAACAGGCACTCGACCGGTGGTGTATCCCCTAGCGTCTTTTCCATGGCCGCCTCTGATTTGTCCTTCTCTGCTCCGTGTTAGCTCCAGAAAATAGAGACTCATAGAGATGGGTGTGGGCGCACCATTGAGTTTGTTTTCGGCTTCTTCTAGAATCTTAGCCGCCTCCTCGTAGAAACGTCTGCCCTGCTCTGATGGAATGATTTGCCCCTCCAGCCTGGCTGTCTCAGCTGGTGTCTGCAGCCCTCGACAATCTCTTAAACGCGGATCGGCTCCCTGGTCCAGCAGAAACCGGATGAGGTCTAAACTCTCGGCGCGACCGCGATCCTGTCCGATATACACATCTCGGTCACCCGGGTGATCCAAGGCAGCATGCAGCGGCCGGTGACGGTTCGTCTCCCATCGTGGATCCTCTTCGAGAGCATTAGGGTCTGCGCCAGCGGCGATAGCCTCTTCAGCCCAAGCGAGGCGAATAGCAATGGGCTCCAGCATCTGACCGATTTCGTGGAGCGGGTTGCGATATTTGTTAGGATTATTTGAAGTGTGATCTTGCTGAGCTTGGGGCTGAGACGGCTCTGTGGCCCCAGCACCGCTTGAGAGAGCTGACCCCATTGTCGTTGAGGAACGCATAGAAGTGATGGGAATGGTCATGAGAAGGGACTGGGAGCAGGCTCCAGTTAATAAAGTGACGGGTACGGGAGGGGCGGGGCCGCCGCCACGTCGCTCTAATTATAGAAGCCGTCGGTCGCGTGGCAGTGGGCTGCCGTACCTGACGACTACCCTAGCACGCAGCTGAAAGAATACGCTGCCGGCCTCTTGCCAAATATATTAATATTCTCATTAGATAGGCTATTAAGATCCTAAGTAAAGTTTATGGTAAGCCGCTAGCTATTTTACAATTATTTTTCTCTATTTATTTACCTAATCTTTTCTGTAATAATCTGCGTTTAGGCAGAAAGGTCCTAAATGTCGACCGGCAGAGTGTTCTTTCGTTCATATACCCAGGCACCTACAGAGAAGCTTTAAAAAGTATTATACCGTGTTATAGTAACTAAAAAATACCCCCGTATCACGGTGTGTATCAATTTCTTCATTGTCTCTACGGCGCCCCCATTGTCACAGAATCGTGCACCACGACCAAGTGCATTTCCCGTTGTTCGTGTCTGCCACTCCCTCCTCGTCATCTTGATCAGGACCACTGTCCTCACCAGGATCCGACTCCGACCCATCACTATTCCAGCGGGTGCTTATAACTGGCGCGTTATTCTCCGTCGCAGGAACCAACTTGTCCTTGTCAAAAATGGTGCCCGCCCAGACGTCAAAGCCCGCTTTGCCCTCCTCCGCCGCGGGATCGTACGCGACAATGACCTTGCCATCTGCTACAGAGTTATCGCTAGACTTATCCTTGGCGGCGTGATACGGGATAACAGCAATGTGCTTCTTCTTGAGCCCGGGGATCTTCTCCACTAGTGTCTGCTTGACACGATCCACCGACTTTGGGAATCTTGGCTTGCCGGTCGTGGAGTCGGCCTTGGTGTAGATTGCTACCTTGGTATGCCGGTCGCGCCTCTTGTCAAAGTCTCCACATCCGATGGCATTTTCCAGTTCCTCAATGACTTCGGGGATGAACTCATCCTGACGACCGGCTTCAAACATCTTGAAATGCCGATTCTCCCAAAAGTGAGACTAGAACATGTTAGTTACGAACTGCTTAGGGATTGGAATGAGCTTACCATGTACGCTCCCTTCTTGTCAGCAATAATGACCGATGTGCAGCCGCACATCCCCTTGATGCCGACCTTGCGTGCCCCGCCGTCCCATTTCTGGTTCCTTGATGACTGCCTGTCGTCCTCGAGAGGCACTTCGGTCATATCATCGCGGTCCCACTGCTGGGAGAACCAGGCATCTATTCCGCCTTGCTCAGGTCTATCAATGTCGCGCTTGAACAGCCCAAACAGGTTTTCATCCGTCTCATTGACAGTAGATGAGGCGTCAACGTCGCCTCGAGCATAGTTAATATGCCTAGGTGCATTCTTCTTAGTCGTTGAACGACAGTTGCTATCTCCGCGACAGGCTTGGGGCAAGCAGGCATCCTCGTCATCCTCTTCCTCGATCTCCTCTTGACGGGTAAAAAGATGAGAGAAAGGGAGTCCAGCAAGAGCATTTTTGGAGCGTGCTACCAGTGCATTGTCTCTTGGTTGTTCATTAGGGTAGGTCCTTGCGACAGCAAGCCCAAAGAGGGACAAGTTCAACAAAAGCCGCTTGAAATGCATCGCGACGCTTTTTTACCGAATGAGGTAGATAGGCTAGTGACGAATGCTAAATTAAGAGGATTTAGGGTGAAAGAAGAAGGCGAGACGTCCTGTGAGGACATGGACTTGGAAAGCATGGGATGGGAGTGAGGTTGAGGTTGAGGTTGATGTACAAGATGGATGAGATGGGGACTGATACTCGGGAGAATCGAATTCTCCCTGTTGAGCCTTGTGGCTCAGCCAAACCCAGCCAAGGCGTTTAGCGATGCAGGAATGGTTGACTCGATGTGGTCAAGGTAACTGAGCGATTTCCAGGTATTGATCCCTTGAACGCAATACGAGGAAATTATTCCTCTGAAACTCACAGCCTGCTTGTAGCCCTCGATCTTGGACCAATCCTATCATTTTCAGACTCGGATATTAATAGCAGATCATTTCATGGCTGACACTTGGCGATGCTGGCGCCGCACTCCACGATCTTGGCGCCTAGGGGTCACAGCCGAGATGAGGATTCCCGCGCGTTTACGAGGTGCAGCTGCAGCCAAGCATTGTTAAGAAGCATTATTATCGGTAATTTGGCCAAGACATGTTGGGGGGCTGAGACGATGCCAAGAAGGCTGCCATTACCGGGATGCTCCTCATAGCCGAGCCTGATTTCTTGTTCGCATTCCTTGCCGCAAAAAGACACCGCGATAATTGTTATTGATCAACACCATCGTCTGCTTCTCGACTTGTTCTTGTTCAACTTCCAATATTTTTTCTACAATCTTTGTTCTTCCTGAGACCCGATACCCTATCTCTTGTCGTTCAATCGGGAATATCACAACATACGCTAAAATCCTAGTTCACCATGGTCAACACCAAGCACCTCCTATCAGTCCTGGCATTTGCCATCTCTGGAATCAATGCCTACAAGCTTCACTACTACCAATCCCAACGATGCACGGGCTTGAAGCTTGACCAAGACGTCTTCGGCCCCGAGAGGGGTTGCCAATCACTTGGAGGAGCCAAAGCCAACACTGGTTCTCTGATTGTTGAGAGTACCGGGCCCATCGATGACCCCTTCATGGTGGTGCTATTCGAGTCCAACGACTGCAACCCGGACACCATCGTGGGACACGGTGACGAGAACAGTGGCTGTATAAAGCCTGACGAGGGCAAGGCATTCTCCTCGTATCAAGTTTGGGATCTTTGGGAATAGGTGTGTTTTAGCATTCTAATGATCTTGCTTTTCTTCTCCAAAATCTAACACAAAACAGTTCAGATATTCCTTTAGGGCGTCAGCGGTGGGGATTTCTGGGGGATAGATAAACTACGTGTTCTGGAAAGAGTAATACGCAAGCCAAAGAGATAGCAAATTACTTCCACCATAATAAACAAAACAATTCCTATTACTTTTTTAACCTCAAAATTATATAATACTTAGATTAAATCATCCTCATAATTATACAATACTTGGAGTATATCGTCCTTATCATTATATGATACTTAGATTGCATTATGTTTAGGCAAAGGATGAGGTTCATAGAGCCAGCTCAATTACACAGTAGTACTCTGCAGTCAAAGCAACAATTCTAGTGGGAAGCAATGGGGATGCCGAATGAGTCTTGCGATATCAGGTCCTTGCTTTGGTAGCCCTAGCAGTCCTAGGCCAGCCCCTGGTTCACTGTACGAATGCGGCAACTCCCGAGATCCGCAATTCTAGTGGCGCATATGCCTCGTGCTTCTTGGCGTCAGCGGTATGTAAGCTTAAATTAAACCATAAAGCTGAACAATGCGGCTGTGAAACCCCGTGTTGCTGCATCGGCAAACAAGCGAGGTTGGATGGACGATAAACAGGGCTGAAACAGCCACCAGCGGCAAGGATCTCGATCCAGGCGGCTACTTATGGGCGAATCGGGGCTTGGTTGCTTTCATAGGTCACACGACACAACGGCCCCCAAGATCAAGTCGCCGAAATACGATATCAAATGCAGGATGGTCCTTGGCGCTGGGTAAATGTTTATTGATAATCAACTCAGCCTGACATGCCAAGAAAGATTCCCCGTCCGGTCTATTAAGGAACGCTGCAGGATTTCATTGCATTTGCCTTGGCGCTTATACGAGATGCGGTCTTTACACAGCCACCGCGGACATCAAGTCACGAATCAGGCTCTCTTTGCGGTAAACCTGTTGTAGACACGCGTTCAAGGCGCTTTCTCTGGGTTATAATCCCTATACTGAGTTGGAGACCAACTCACCTCATCGTTCTCTCAGAGGAATCGCCAGGACTCACCTCCGTCCACACTTCTCGCTCTCTTTGCTTCATCGTCTGTAGTGCGCTTCACTCCTGGCACCATGCGTATCTCCAAAACGGCAAAGGCCGTATTCCTCATGGTAAACCATGTTCTGGCTGCCCATCTCCCTCCTGGCGATGTCTCTGGCCGACTATGGGGTCGCAACTCCGGCTCTGCTGTGAGTTCCTCCAGCAGTTCGCCTTCGTCCCTCTTCGCTCGCCAGCAGCCTGCATCCTGCAGCAGATGCCGCAACCGCTGCCCTCGCGGCAAAATCTTTGATCCAGATGACTGCACCAACTGCGTCCGTTGTCGAGCCAGCACCAAGCCCGACCCTGAGCGCAAGCGTTGCATCGCTGATCCGGACAGCAAGCGCAAGCAGTTCCCTAAGAAGCGCGAGAATATGCGCAAGGACTACTTCGACAAGGAGAAGCGGTTCAAGAAACAGATTGAGCCCAAGAAGAAGGAGTGGAATGACAAGCGTGACGATAACAAGCGCAAGATGGCCCGTCGCGTTGGCCGATGCCTGCCTCTCGTCGCGATGGGAATGGGAGCTGAAGCTGCCGCCCACTACGGCGATGACTTCTTTGATGAAGACTATCTCGAGAGCATGGACCTTGTAGGGTTCTGGCCTGAAGGTCTGTCCATCGAGCCATGGGAGTCTGAAACGTCAGATGATGTCTACGAGTCTGACGAGTACATCGACAAATGGGTCAAGGCTGGCCAAGACTCTCCTGAAGGTTTCGAAAAGCGTTCCATCTCCAGACACACCCGATCTGTGTCTATCAGGGCCAACAATCCCGCTGTTGTCCACAAAGTCGACACTCCCTCACCTGCCCGCGAAGCCCGATCTGACCCATCAGCAACTACCGCCCTCGTAGTACACCCGGAGCACGGTGGTTCAATCGAGAAGCGAGCCTTTTGGATCCCAATCTTCATCGCCATCGCCAAAACAGCCGCGGCCATTGGTGCTGGTATTGCTCGAGGTGCAGCCAAGGGGCTTAAGGGACTCACCAAAAACTCGATCCGCGTGGCCAAGGGCCGAGGTTCCAAGAAGTCGCGACAGGAGCAGCACCAAGGCGCAGAGAAGATCTCCAAAGCATGGAGGTTTCGTACATGCCTTAGGAAGCAGAGCCCATAAGAGTTAACTGGTAGCAACTTTTCGGCATAATTGTTGGTCTGCGCACGCGGGTTGGAACGTCTATCTAGCGTCTCGTTGAATTTATAGGATCAGGCTTTATGCCAATCTATGCATATGAAGATAGTTCCTCGAGATACCTTTAGGCTCAGATACTAAAATTTCATTTACATTGTCTCTGTAGTGTTGATAACTTCTTCCTGTCTCGCAGTTGTTAGAGCGCACGCCTTCTGCTGATCTGTAGGTACAGGGACAGTCATTTGGCCTGGAACAAGGCCTTGCTCTTCAATCGAGTTCAAAAGGACCCATATTATTCCACCAATAGTTCATAGCGACATACAGAGTTTTGACTCAATAACGGAATTATCAAGTTGATGGCGAACAAGGTGGTTTTGAATTACTAATTGGTTCTAGGCTGAATAATTTTATCGCATTCGGGGTGATTGGCCCGCGTCTTACTTGCTGAGCAATCACAACTCAAACAAAACCACATCTGGCGCGCCTTTCAATCAACATGATTATTAGAATCGTCAATATCAATTGGTTCAGTATATGAAGCTCCTACTCTCTGAGTCAAGAGCTCTAAGTCATTGCAATTAACAAGCGCTATTGACTCAAAATTCAGCAACAGGAATCAATTCCAAATTCTCTCAATGGCAAACGTACAGTTCGCAGTTGTCGACGTCTTCTCAAAGACTCCATACAAGGGAAACCCTCTCGCTGTCGTCCATGACCTGCAGGGAGAGCTTAGTGATACTCAGATGAAGTTGATCACCCGCCAGTTCAACCTCTCTGAGACCACCTTCTTCTCGAAGTCATCCCTGCCTAGTGCCAACTACAAGCTGCGATCATTCCTTCCTGACGGAAGAGAAGTCTTTGGGGTGGGACACAACATCCTCGGGGTTTGGTGGTATCTGGCACATGCTGGACTCCTCGACTTTTCAAAGGAAGGAGTCAGAAGAGCCGAGGGCGTTGAGGAGTATACTTTTCATCAAGAACTTGGCGGATCGGTAACTCCAGTCAAGATCTCGAGAACCCAGGCTTCCTCAGGTGGTGAGACTGAGTTTTCAGTTTCCATCACGCAGGCAACCCCGAAAGTCCACTCACGACACCCGAATCCCGCCCTTCTTGCTGAAGTTATCGGCTTGAGAGCAGGAGACATGGGCATTGCATCTGCTACGAGTGGAAACAGGAGCAACTGCATAACCCCACGAGTGATGTCGACGGCAGCAACCCATCATCTCTTGGTCCCTGTTGCGTCCATCGCAGCACTTGAGCGCGCATCAGTACAACGGGACGAGCTTCTTGGGCAGCTTCAACTGGCACATGAGCGAGCTTATGGACTGTATCTCTTTGCAAGAGATGAAAAAGCGGGAAAGGACGCCTATCGAGCCAGGTTCTTCAGCCCCGGCATGTCAGGTGAAGATCCAGCCACAGGAAGCGCTGCCGGGCCATTGTCCGCTTTACTATACAAGGAGGGACATTTGCAGCTTGTGGGTAATCGGGCAAGCATCAAAGTCTGGCAGGGGTTGCAAGTTGGCAGAGAGTGCGTTATCAAGGTTGAGTTTGCTGTTAACGCGCTGGATGAGATGGTTGTGGACGTTTTGGGAAGTGGAGTATTGGTTTCTGAGGGTCGATTGACTGCTCCGGGGTCCGAAACTCAGTTTTGACCCGATAGTCGGACCGAAGGATTCATGGTCTATGTAGTTTCCTGTAGTTAGGTCCGCACTTTCGGTATAGAGTTGGCCGACAATACTACGAAGCGGGGCCGATCGCTGTAAAGTTGCCGCAACTGTAAAAGGTGATCCTTCGATAGTCAAGTTCGGTCCAGCGTCGCCCCGAGATTGTACGGCACCCCAGATCGGCAATGTGCAGGGACGACGACCACGAGTTGCCAGGATTAAGACTTGGTAGATCACGTTGAAAAGAGGACCATGTCCGCCATTTTGAATCTCGTGTTCAGTAGCTTCAATTAATCCCGCAGTGTACCCAAGACGGTCTGTATCGCCTCTCACGAGTATCACGGACGTTTCGACCATGGCGAAGCCAGATGAGACTGCTCATGTAGAGCAACCACACGCCAGTCAACCCGTGTCCAATGAAATTCGCGGCCGAGCTATCCAGCAGCAGGAGCACAACCGAACCTATCTAGAGACACTTCGCAAGGATCCATGGCTCTTGTTCTGGATCGGGGTCATGCTCTGGACCCTGATTGTGCGGGGGTTTGAGAACCAGTCCTCCGGGGCCGTCATCAGCATCCCGGTTTTCAAAGAAGATTTTGGAAAGATGCAGGAGGATGGGCAGTATTTTGTCGAGACCAAATGGCAATCAGCACTTAGCGGCGGATCGAATGCGGCCGCCATCGTCGGTTCCTGGGCTGCATCCTACTTTGCCGATATCATTGGATACAAGCCGGTCATTCTGGTGGCAGCCGCGATCAACATTGGCTCGGTGGGCATCGAGTTTGCCTCTACTTCTATCGCCATGTTCTTTGGCGGCAAGATGCTCAACTTTATTGCCATCGGCGCGTTTCTGAACCTCTGCACCTCGTATGTGGCCGAGATATCACCCCTAGCCATCCGAGCGTCCGTCATTGGATTCTGCAACCTGTCTCAGTGTATAGGACCGTTCATCTCGGCAATAATGTCCTACTTCACTTCCAAGTGGACTACCTCGTGGTCCTGGCAGTCTCTCATCTGTGCGCAGTGGGGGTTCGCCGTGGTGGCCTTGTGTGGTCAGATTTTCATGCCAGAATCTCCTGTCTACCTCGTCCGCAAGGGCAAAATGACCGAGGCCAGAAATGTCCTCGAGCGGCTTTACTCGGACCCTAAAGATGCAGAGGGTCATCTTGAGCGGATCAAGTTGTCCTCGAGCGGCTTTACTCGGACCCTAAAGATGCAGAGGGTCATCTTGAGCGGATCAAGTTGACCCTCGAAGAGGCTGAGACGCAAAACACTGGATCCTTCGCCGACTGCTTCCGAGGCACCAATCTACGGAGGACTCTCATCGCCAACCTGGTCTTCCTCTCTGAACCCATGTCAGGCCTCGGATTTGTCTCCAACTACGGTGCTCTCATGTACCAGTTCTTGGGAATAGGAGACCAGAAGTCGTTTGCAATCCAGATCGGTGCTCAAATTCTATCCATGTCAGGCGCCACCATCGCCTTTCTTGTCTCCGACTTCTGGGGTCGACGGCCCATGTTCATCGCTGGATGTATCGGCCTCTGCCTTCTTCTTATCTGCATGGGTATTGCGGGTTCAGTAAACACCACGGCCGCCACGACTGCCGCAGTGGGATTCTACACAATGTACAATTTCTTCTACAATGTCGGTGTCGGCTCCGGAGTATACGCCATTGCCGGTGAGATTCCGACTTCTGCACTACGAGCAAAGACACTCGCCCTAGCCCTCTCATCATCCGCTGCCGCCAACACCATGTGGTCTTTTGTGGCTCCCTACATGTTTAACCCAGGGTATGGCAACCTCAAGGCAAAGATTGGCTTTGTGTTTGGAGCATTCATGCTCATCTGGGCCTTTTTAGCTTTCTTCTTTGTCCCAGAGACTCGGATGCGTACTTATGAAGAGTTGGACGAGTTGTTCATGAACCACACTCCTACTCGGGAATTCAAGACCTATGTCACCGTCGCTGAGCGACGCGCTGCTGAGGCCTTCGAGACGGAGCGAAAGATTCCTGTCTCTGAGCATGTATAAGAGTACACCGATTCGGTTCGAGTTATCTCGATCGAGTTGGAACTATTGGCTATGCAAGCTTTTACAGCCTCTTCTTGTAATCTAGCATGTAGGTCCAAAAATACAGGACTCTCTATCCCTCTATGACTATTGCTCTTAAATACTACTATTAGGCCAGGTGCTTAAAGATACTATCATAAAGGAAACTTAGGTCTTAGCTACTATATGTTATTAACCCTTTATAAAATATACCCAAGTTTAGCCCTACTATGATCTAAAGATTTATCTATAATTCTTATGTTTTCTTGGACTACTAGGTGGCCTAAGTAAATTGGACCAGGTTTGGCACACCTTGTCGCTTTCTCAGCCAATCGGCCACTTTCACGCGTCAGCTGAAATCCTGCGAGAATGCACATGGTGATCGGTATCAGGAATTCCTCCGCAAAGTCGGTTAAAAGTTGCCGAACGCCCTTTTAGGTTAATCTTCGACGCCTTCGTACTGCAATTGGTCCCATTGGTAGCGGGGGAATAAGCTGACGTAGCTTGGTGTGTCTAACAGAACGCTTTCTTCCAATTGTATATCTTGTCCCTCTTTCCTTGTTCTCTCATTCTGTGATGTCTCTCATGCTCTACATCAGCCGTGCTTGTTGTCATGTCTCATACAATCACCAGAGTTGTCATTGCGGGTGTCCGTATTTTCTCGGCTTCGCAATGGTGTCCAAGCTAACTGTCACCTCTAGGGCACCGGCCGCCTTGGCCCGCCCGCCATCAAACACTTGCTTAAAAATGGCTTCACGGTCAGCGTACTCACGCGTGACCCGTCCTCAGTAAAGCTGCCTCCCGGCGTTGAAGCCATAGAGGGGGACTACAGTTCAGCCGAGAGTCTGACTAAGAGCCTCGTCGGCCGTGACTTTGATGCAATAGTCATCATACTCAACCGACTGGCTTACGACGCATCTCTGGTCACGATGCAAGCTGCTGTCAATGCCGAGATCTATAGGGTTATTCCGTCCTTCTTCGGCGTCTCCGTAGACCGCCCCGAGATAGCTGAAATGCCCTTCCTGAAGGTCAAGTTACCAATCTTGAACGACGTTGTGGAAAGGGCCGCAAAGGGGCAAATAACCTACACGGGCATCAACACAGGCATGTTTCTGGACTGGTCCCTCGATGACGACGTTTTTGTCGGCCTCTCAGGCAAGGGAAAGACACGACTCTGCGACGGCGGAGATGTTCCCATCTCAGCGACTACTCATGACGACGTCGGCAAAGCCATCGCAGCCGTGCTCATGAAGCCAGACGAGACCCTCAACAAGCTCTATTACATCCACTCAGTGGTCATGACGCAGAACCAGGTCCTCGGGTATGCACGCGAGGCCGCTCCAGAATTCGAGTTTGGTATCGAGCCCACCGATACCAAAGTTCTAGTTGACGCTGCCTGGAAGCGATATCACGCCGGCGATAGAGACCGGGTGTCTATGCGGGATTTCGCGGTCAGGGCCGCCTATGGCATGGGGAATAGTTTCTTTGAGAAGACGGATAACGAGCTTTTGGGAATTGAGCAGTGGAGTGACGAGAGGTTAAGGGGAGAA
This sequence comes from Fusarium albosuccineum, assembly GCA_012931995.1. NCBI lineage: Eukaryota > Fungi > Ascomycota > Sordariomycetes > Hypocreales > Nectriaceae > Fusarium > Fusarium albosuccineum. The sequence goes on along the minus strand of JAADYS010000776.1, from coordinate 62,948 downwards.
ATTTTCAGGCGATTAAAGGAGAGACCGCCCGTTGCTTCTTAGGTCGTATTGGGTAGCGGTTTCTGTCAGTTGTGAGCTTTCCTCTAATCGCTGAAGCTGATAATAATTTCGGCATGCGTGAGTTTAATCTCTGTTGAGGAATCGAGACTTCCAATCATAGTTCGATTAGCAGCGGGTTAGTAGCTATCCATCGCAGATAGTTTTGTGAATGCTCTTTTATACCTATCGTCCATCAACTCCACTGTCTGCATGTCTTGGTTTCCTTGTAAATTATGGGCAGGTCAGTTGTAAATGCCAATCACGAAGAAGAATGACGTCATCATGAAGATTGGCGACGGGAGTCCGATTCACGGTTCATGGAGTTTTCGCTTGCAGTTTTCCGCCTTTATCCGCCTCCTGTATCACCAATGGATGATGATTTCCTCGATCTGCGGGGACGATACCTTGCAGACGAGTGAGATTTCCTAATTCCTGTCCAATTATTCGCCTTCACCCCGCGGGATTTGGGGTGCTCCTCTCGAAATTTGGCGACTAGCTTCAATCCTCCGGCGGTTCAGGGTGGCCGTCAACTCCAACAATACCCACATCGCCATCCCCCAACCCCTCCCCCACGGCGGAGCTCCTCCGCTGTCGGTCCTCGATGCCTTTGACCAAAGTCTGGAGCCCGATTGGCCTTTTGTTCGCCGCGGTCTTCTCTCCGGGCGCATCTTGGAGCATCCCCCATTGAAATGCGCAGCGTCAGTACATATACAGCGCTGTCCCGGTGGAGGTGCGCCGCAAGACTCACGTCAAGACCCTTTGCGACGACCTTTGTTCAACGCAGCATCTCCTTCGAGCACAATCCGTCTTTCGCCATGAAGCTGCTCTACCCCACATCCCTCAAGCTCGACATCAAGAGCCTCGACGGCTTCTCGGTCGAGCTGCACCCCTACGACGTCAAGAAGACCATCCCCGAGGAGCTCATTGACGCCGAGATCCTCGTCACCTGGACCAACAGCGCCGAGAACCTCAAGGATGCGGCGGGCCGTATGAAGAAGCTGCGCTGGATCCAGTCGCTGGCCGCGGGGCCCAACGACGTGCTCGGCGCCGGCTTCGACCCGTCCAAGATCACCGTGACGACGGGCTCGGGCCTGCACGACCACACCGTCGCCGAGCACGCGCTGGGCCTGCTCCTCAACGCGGCGCGGCGCTTCTACGAGATGCGCGATTATCAGCTCCAGGGCAAGTGGCCGGGCCACCTCGGCGGACCCCAGCCCGACCGGCCCGCGGGCGCCTTTACGACGCTGCGCGACGCTCGCGTGCTCATTTGGGGGTTTGGCAACATTGCAAAGACGCTCACCCCGCACCTGGTCGGCCTCGGCGCCGATGTTCGGGGCATTGCCCGCCGAAGGGGCGTCCGCGACGGAATCGAGGTCTACGGCGAGGACAGCCTGCCGGAGCTCCTCCCCGAGACCGACGCCCTGGTCATGATCCTCCCCGGTTCCGATGCTACGCGCCACGCCCTGAACGCCGAGCGGCTCAAGCTGCTGCCCAAGCACGCCTGGATCGTCAACGTCGGCCGCGGCACTTCTGTGGATGAGGATGCGCTGGTGAGTGCGCTTGAGAAGGGAGAAATTGGCGGCGCCGCCCTCGATGTGTTCGAGACGGAACCGCTGCCCGAGCCCAGCAAGCTCTGGAAGGCGCCCAACACGATTGTGTCGCCACACGCTGCCGGCGGACGGCCCCAAGGCGCCGAGGCCTTGATTGCGGACAACCTGCGACGGTTCCGGGCTGGCCAGGACCTGAAGAACGTAATTTAGAATGAATTGAATGATAGAAAATGAAAAATAGAACAAGTTAATGAACCAAAAATGCGAGTCTCTTGTCATTTTCTCATGGTGGGTGTGTCAATTAGTGTGGTGGGTGGGTGGTGTTGCACCATCAACGATCTCTACCCAGACGGGACGTTACATCGCCAGAACGTCAACACCACATAAACCAATGAGGAAGGTATCATGTCTTGAGGCTCTATTATTCTAATACTGACTCCAGTGCATTACCAGAAGAATTGTCTATCGTTCGTAACCTGTCTACCATCTACACCCGACCATGTTGTTCTATCTCACCCCGTCTAAGTCTAGCAACACCAGGGTTTTGAATCATCTACTTGCTCTCCGCCTTGGGCTTCCAGAGAGTCCACGCAAGTCCGATGCAAAGCTTGAAGAACGCAGCGATCCAGAGAGCGCCCGCGAATCCGACCCAAGACTTGGACAAGAAGCCACCCGAGACAGCACCGGCGAAGAGCAGCACAGCTCCGGTCGCTCTCCGGCTTCGGTCCGCATTGTCGGTAATAGGCGAGGTGAACAGCTTCGCATCGCTCATCATGTCGCAGTACAGACTCGTCAGCACGACAGTGGGCATGCTGTTGTACTTGAGAACGCGGCTGGCGACGATCTGGCCGGCGCTCTGGAAGGCGAGGAGGATGATGGGCGCAAGGTCGGACCAGGGGAATGAGTTTTGCACCCGCTCGATGATCCAACCGTCCTCGTGCGTCGTGCTTCTTCCGTAGGGGTGGTTCCAGACGGCGCCTGTCGTGGCGAGGAGGGCGACAAGGCCAGTGAGGAACGCCTGGATGAGGAATGACGTGACAAGGACCCAGCGCTTCTGCGGGCCAAAGTAGCGATGGAAGCTGGAAAAGAAGAGGGCTCCGGCAGCGAAGAAGACGATGGCCAGGAAACAGCGCGACCACGCCTTGCTAGGGAGGTTTTCGGGTTGGCCGCTGACGCCCAGGCCCACGAAGATGGTGTTTCCTGGTGATTGTGAGTATTCGGTCTGATTATAGGCTGGTGCCGAGGACTGACCTGTCTGCATACTGACGAAGCAGCCATACATGTTGAAGGCGGCGCTGTCGACCAGACCGGCGACAAAGAAGCACACGAGAAGAAGCAAATCACCCCATCGTACATCGACGTCGGCGGCGAAGCGTCGCGAGATGGATGATCCAGAGGGCAGCGATTCCTTGGACCCGGCCTCCGGGTTGTCGCTCGAGTCGGGCATGTCGAAATCTGTGTTCGGATGCCGAGAGATGAGATGAGATCGTTTGTTGTCGAGAGACGGTGAGATGCTTCGAGTTTTCGTCCTCCTCTTCAACGTAGCACAATCCTTCTTTCCCGCCTGTTTCACGTCTTATGACTCAAACCATGGTCAAAATTTTGCAAGCCCAGCCCAAACGTCTGTATTTAAAAGGGAGAGCCGCCGGCCGACCAGCCGAACGCTGGGAGCTCTCCTTAATCGGATGGCGTGCTGGCAAGCGGTGGGCCGTTGGTGGGGGTCATCCTGGTCGGTAATGCCGGATTATCCAGACGTCATTCGGAATGCAGAAGGGGGAGCGATTTCGCCTGTGAATGGCATCGCCAAGAGCGCGCGCCAAGCTATTTGCAATCCGACACACGGCTAGTCGCAATAACGCCCACGTCTTGGGCCCCGAGTCGAGACCTGCATCCACAACAAAAGTTGTCAGCTTTTTGCACGAGCACGTCAACGGCTGAAAAGAGATAAGGGCGTTGGTCATTGTCTTGGCTGTGATAATTCTTCACCTTGAACGAGGTATTGTTGTAAAAGTGTTTTGAGGTCAATGCACCACAACCCCGGAAATATCATCAAACTATCCCCTGCTCCCGCAATATCATCAGCCTAATGCCAAGCTGCACTGCCTCGGAAGACAGAGCGCCTTCTCTCTACAAGCCGGGAGTTGTTTCCTCAACGCCGAGCCTGCACGTATTGCTAGCGTCCTTGTGCCAACCGCCAAAGCCAACTTCATGATACCGTCCTCCCATAACAACCTCATCGCCGAAGAACATGCCATCCGATTAAATGCAGCCTAGAAAGCGCGGAATGAATGACTTGTAAGGAATCGTCACGTCGTGATATCATCTATTTCAGGCGTCTGGCTTGAGCGCATACATCTTGACTGGCATCAGAGGTCTTCCGTCAACCAACGGAAATCCCCGCTGCATATCAGACTTGACAAGCTTTAGGCCTGCCTGCTCGAAGAGAGCCAGGAACTTTTCATCTTTTCTATCAAATCGTCAGAAATGTTCCTTCCTCGTGGCAAAGACCTTACCGTGTGACGCTGCTGTCAACGTTGTCAAACTCGTCAATATTGCTGGTGCTCAGGTTCTCCTTGATCACAATGACACCTTCTGGGTTCAGCGCCGCCTTGCAGCGTTCAAAGTACTGAACCAGAAGGCCATCCGGAAGATGACCGACACACCATTGCATCCAGATCAGGTCATACTTGACTCCCTCCTCGGGACTCCAGCCCTCGAGGCCGACGTTGAAAATGCTGCCGACACCGGCTTTTCCTTCCAAGACGGCGGTAAACTTGGCAACCGGTTCGATGACATCCACTTGCTCGGCCACTTGTAGCAGCAGCCCTTCGGTAACCCTTCCAATCCTATAGTTACACAAGAAGAATTAGCAAAAGCCCAAACTTGAAAAATCCACCCTGTTCTGGTCGTGTTCGGCGGAACAGACTCTCATGCCGAGGAGGTGACCCACCCTGCTCCGCCCTCAAGAGCTCGAGGGACCTTCTTCCGGCCAGTCTTGACGCCTATGCCCAGTCTCGCGAGAAAGGTTCGTGATGCCTGCAGGTCGATCCTCGTCACTGAGGGGATACCGCCAAGCATGCCGTTGAGGTCAGCGTCGATTCCCTCCCAGTACTTTCGGCCATCGTCCATCGAAACGAGAGAGTCTGGCAGTAATGCATCTCTGACTTCCGACATGGTGGAGGTCTGTTGTGAGGCGGCTGTCGGTGAGGGCTCGCGTTGCTAGGCGTGGACATATTCAGTTTTGAGGAGGTTTGCAGTGATGCTATTGGGCTAGGGTGTGTCTGCCTGAGGCAGAAACTGGCATTGGCTATCAGTGTCAGCACCCAACCCAAAGGACGTTATAAAAACTCCAAGTCTCCTTATCTGCAGGCTGCGGATGCAGAAAGTGCAGCCCGAGAGACAGCGCTACAAGTTCGACTGAGATGGGCGGTTGATCATCATTCCAGAAGCGCTCAAGATCACCTCTCATGTCCACAGAAAGTTCCCCGACGACTTCTCCCTCATCGTTTTTCAGGATGACAGAGACGGCAAGATCGATGCCAAACATGGGTATCGGAACTTTGAGGTGGACCTCAACCGATTTCATGTCCACCTTGCTTTTGTCGAAGTGAGGCCTGCCCTCCCAGAGACGGGCCTGGTGTGTTTTGGCACAGAGGTACCGCCCGTACTGAATGTGTCTGTGCTCCTCGCCGGCATCTGCGCTGCCAATGGGCACTGGGTACCAGAATTTTATCTCAGGACAGGAATCGTACTCGTAGTAATAATATGTCAGCAGCTCGTTGGTTGTGACTTGGCAGTCGGGTTCATTGTGCCTCGATGTGTCCGAGATGCTCATCTGTTCTTGTGTAAAGTCCGCGTCTTCCAGCTTGTATCTCCAGCCTGCGGGGAGATCATGCTCTTCTCCCATGAAGCGGAGTTTATAGTCATGATACTCGTTCTGGAAGGGAATAGGGATACTAGGAGATTCCTTGGTCTCCTTTGTGGACCATGTGAGTAATGGTATCACCTGGAAAGCTTCCCAGTTGGGCATCCCCCATCGAAACTTGTCGTCCTTCATATAGGTCCGAGCTGACCAGGAGTAGCCATCGATCGGCCCTGACCAGCCTGCCCATGTCCATCTGGGTGGACAACCTGCTTTCTTGCGTGACCCGCGGCGACGGTTCAGATAAGTTCCAAAAGACCGCCAAAGAAGCGCAAGATCGAAAAAAGATACCGGTAATCCATGTATGAAGCCCCTGGGGAATGCCTTTTGCATAGCACCAAAAGTGCTCGCGAAAGCAGGAATGACGTCTTCGTCGCAGGTGAGAGATCGACCACTATAGTTGGAGATCAAGTTGCAGAGTATTGACATGTTTGGGACATTCAATGACAAATCAAAAGGATTCCCGCTGTAGAGCTCCTCGAGGCCTTCGACATGGAGAGCCCAGGCCGGTGCGTCGTGCGGAGAGTCGAAATCCTCGTAGAATACGGAGGAGCGACACACCCACTTGACACTGTTGGCGGTGAATATGATCTTTCTGCGCGAAAAGATGTCCTCCTGCAAAGTCCATCCTCGCGATGACCACGGGCCAAAGAGTCGAGCATCTTGTCTCGTGGCGATGCAGGTTTCTCGTCTTTTCCATCGGCGGCGACGATTGTCAAGATGGCTTTCTCGTATATGGCGGCCATCTGGTCGATCTGGAGGCGTGCTGACACCTCATCATCCTGAATAATGCAGAGCGAATCGATCCATAGGTAATGTTCACCTATCAAGGGCACGAGCTTGATAGCATCTCGAATGGTGGCTGGGAGCTGGTCTGAAACCTGTACTAGGGAGCCTTTATCTTGCAGTTTGTGGACGTTTTCTCGGCTAGTTTTGAGCATGGGAGTCTGGCCCCATACATAGCTGAGAGCGGCATATGCCATGTCATCCGTGGCTTTGACCAGGCACATATCTCTAGTATCAATAAGATATAGCAGGGGATGATTCAAGCGAGTGATCTTCTCAGAGCATTTATTGCCGTGGTGCTTCACGCAGGATTCCTTCCACTGCCCTATCAAGGCCAGGTCGATAAACTCGCGGTCAAAGGTCCGTCCCAGTCCCAACCCGGGCTTCGAACCCCATTCATTAACGAGCAATAGTTCGTTCTTGAACCAGACGGTCTGGTTTTGTTCATCATTTTCGTCCCCATGTGATTCGTTCATCGTCAACTTGCCTATGCCGAAGATCAGGTTCGTCATTAGAATAGGCGTGTCAGTCCCGACGTGCGTGCAGGCGTCGTAGAACTCGCCGTGCCGCTGGCAGCCATTGTTTATGTCTTCCTGTTTCACGGCCCAGGTTCGGTATTCAGCGTCGGTGAATAAAGCTTCATTAGTCGATTTGATTGTTGGTATCGTTAAAGTCTCTCACCGCCTCTGCTGCCTCGAGGAGAGCCTGGCAGAACTTGCATGAGAAAGACACATTCTGGATGGGTGCTGCAGTTTCGCCGGGCTCGGTATCCACTTGCATACTTGTTCAAATGCATATGCTGTGGAACTTAAAATGCTGCCCGGCTCTGACCATCGATTGAGGAATTAAATCTAATGATGACACCCCAGTCCTTCATGCGTGCTGATATCATGTGATGTATGTATCGACTTGAAGTTCAAGGGATTCGTTCAGCTGGATGCCTAGCAGGATGCCTAGCAGGATGCCTAGCTGGATGTGTGGTCATTGGTGGGATTTCCAACTGCACGTAGCTTCCCATGTACGCAAACTGCGATGTGATAGGGACAAGTCCTCCTGTCGCGCTAAACTAACCACTAAACCAACGACAAAAACGTAAGGTGCCTCACATTAGGTACCAAGGTAAATAGGTCATATATGCGTTGCAACACCTCCTATGTACTATTTGTGATTTGTTTAATATCTTAGCTACAGTTAACAACCAGAATTATACTCATAACCATTACTAGAAATCCTGTATAGCTTTCGTTGCAATGAATGTTCTCGGTTGTTCGTGCCAATCCAACATCGTCTTGTTAACTGACAAGAGGAAACCCTCAGCCAGAGTTTCGAGACTGTACTCGCACAAAGAATGAGTGCTGAGAAAAGATACCGCAGTTGAACACCGCCCAGGGCTTTGTAGGGTCACAAATCGAGAAATCAAAGTTCCGCAGAAGCTGCGTCGAATTAGTACTTGGCCAATCATTGAACAAACAAAAGCCTAGACTCACCTCAACATAAATCTTGTTCAACTCCATGAGAGCCACAGGTCGACCTAGACACTGCCATCGCCCATAACTAAAGATCAGGTCAAGGGCGCCTTCCATCTCTTTAAGCTTGTCCGGCGAGCTCTCGAGCCAGCGCTCTGGGCGAAACTCGCCGGCATCGGCACCCCAGATGTCCTCGCGGCGGAAGATCCCCCAGGCACAGTAGCCGATATTGGTTCCTCCAGGGATGAATTTGCCCTTCCAGGTGTCTCCTTGGGGCGGGACCTGCTTTGCCATGAGACCGGCTACTGGCGGGAAGATGCGAAGGCCTTCTTTGATGACGGCTTGGAGGTAGGGGAGTTCACGGCCCACGCTGTCTGGGATAACTGCCTCTAAGTACTCTGTCTTGGCGATCTCGTCGCGGAGTTTGCTGTAGACGCGGGGAATAGTGATGAGGTGAAGCATTGTTGAGCGGATGACTGTTGCGGTGGTATCGGATCCAGCGACGCTATAGTCAGGACGTTAGAAGACTGTCGTGGGGACAGAAGCTCATGAAGGCAACCCACATCTGAAGGAGGATCTCAGACTCGGCCTCTTTTTGGGTGAGGCCATGGGCGACAAAGGACCCCAGCATGTCCTTGCGAACCTTTTTATCCGGGCCAAATCGCTCGGCAGTGATTGACTTGGCGATGCTGACGAGTAATGGTTAGCATCCCTCCTATACTTGGTCGCTTTATGGTCGCAGTGGTGGACCATTGCGATAGGTTCAACTCACCCCATGACTCTACCAAAGCCGAGCCGGTCCTTTTCAGACGGCAACAGGCTTTTAAAAATGGGAGAGCTCAGGACCTTGACAAGCCAGGGAATTACAGTGGTCACCATGACCATGGGCAGGGTTTCCTCCGTAGTCTTAATGTACTCGTAGACATCCGAATCTGTCTCGAGGAACCCGAATGGCGCACCAAAAGCCAGGTCGGAAATGACATCCAGCGTAAAGAATTGGGCCCTGCGACCAAAGTCCACGGCTTTGTTTTCGTCTGCATACTTGCGCAGCAGCTTGATGAATGCGAGGATGTTCTTGTCAATCTTGGGCTCCAAGTTCTCGACCTCGCGACCACCGTACTAAGCACATGTCAGCCCGTGTCGCATATACCTCTTGAAGCAGGCAATTGAGCATACCCCCGCCGACATCTTGGACCGCAGCTTAAAATGCTCATCCTCATCCCTCCAGGACAGGATGTTGTTGTTGGCAGGGTCAAAGCGCATGCCGTCGTACCAGGCGGAGCGGCGGTACTCGGTTCGCACGTTGAGGACATGCTTCATGAGGTCGGGGTCGTCGGTGAGCAAGTCATTGGGGCCGACTCGGGCGATGGAGCCTGTGCGCGCGCATCCTGTTAGCTCGTGTTGCACGACATGAAGCGGGCGATTGCTCAATTGGAGTTCTGTGCAACTATCCAACGACGTACCGTATTTCTTGGTCACCTCCCAAAAGTCGAGATATGCGCGGCCGCTTCCGACGGTTCTGATGAGCCACCATTTCGAGAATCCGGCGAGACGAGGGCCTTTGAAGCTGCGCAGGCGATTGTATTGCCGCCATGTCGAGAGGGCCGACCAGAGGACCAAGAATGCGGCCAGAAGCCCTGCGATGGCGATTGACGGGCGTACGCCCGCAAGATGCCCCCGCAAAGCGTCAACCGAGCTCATCTTGGGCTTGCCGAGATTCGTTCACGCGATCTCTCGCTGCGGAACCAACGAGACCAGTTTGCTTGGAGAACCGGGGAGAGCTTCACAAGCACGGGCCGCGCACCTCGGCGGGGAGCAAGACGGTAAAGAGAAGACCAAGGACCAGGGCATAACGACGGATTGGATCATCAATGATCCCCCGGTAGCCTTCGTCTGGCCTTGCAGACATGGATCGAGAACCCGTCCCAACTGGAATCTGCTGGAGCACTAGCGCAACCCCATCACAAGCTTTCTGGGCCGGAGAAGCCGCCATCACTAACTGAAGCGCCATGATAGGGCAGCCCGACCCCGGGAGAGCATCGCTAGAGAGCCCACTAAGAGCCTCTAGACCGTCAAGACCGTTCCAGGATGTTGAGAGCTACAGTAGGAAGCTCTCAGCCCCCGGTGCGTGCCGCTCAAGCATTCTTTAGCGGCAGCCACTATCGAAATCGTCTCTAGCATCTACGAATCGCGATGCGAGCCTTGGGATCCGTCTCTCTGGTCGCGGCTTATGGTGGCAAAAGCGCCCCTCAGCCAAACCCTTGCCCGTGTTCTGCAGGGGGGCGAGAAGCCTTCCAGCCTCTGGAGGACATTCGGGAAGCGCTTCTTTTGGGGAATCAGGATCCGAAAAGAGTCCAGCCGGCGACAAAGGCACGAGGTTAAATGAAGCCACCTGGTGCTTCTCTCACGGACGTCTTTGCCTTTTACTACTCGACATCCGAGAACAACCTCGGCCGCGGGTTCGACACGTCATCAAGCCACTGAACCGGAGCCGAGACATTGTCTTCTCTTCCCACTGTGTCCATTGTGTCGTATGTTGAGCAGGCGGGGGATGATTAATATTCATCTGCAAGAATCTCTGATGAACTAGCTGCAACCCTGCGGCCACAGGTTTTATTCCAGTAGCGAGGGTCCTGCCTAGCACTGCACCCAAACGGCTCGTTTATTGGCATCGCGCCGTGCTTTGTCGCGCGACAGGTGAGGGGCCCCGGGGGGGAATCTTGACCTCTTTTGCTCCCCTTCGCATTGACACTTTGCTCTTAAGAGACGCTTCGAGGCGAGACACAGACAGCAGCGCCTATTGACCTGTGAATCGCCATCCTCCAGGCCAGACCCGCCAGCACTACTAAGCGACGTGTGTGATCGTCGTCGCCATGACGGCCACTCCCGAGGCAGAGAGACAGGGGACGACGACAGAGGAGACGGCTGCCGATAAGCCTGCCACCCCCGAGAGACAGGCGGCGGCTACCACGGAGGGTGCGCCGCTCGAGGCTGAGGTGAGAGAAAGATGCGGATCATCTCGATGGCAAGAGTGGAATCACTGAGCAAGTCATTGGGCAACAGGTTGTTGAAGATATTCGCGATGATGATTCGGCTCTGGGGGTAAGTTGCTGCAAAACATGCCGTGCAGGGGAATCGGCTGTTGTTGGTCTAACACATGCAGGATGATGCTGCTAGCTCGACAGCGTCGATGCGATCGAGCATTCTCCAGTATCGCACCGAGAATGGGCGGACATATCACTCATTCAGAGAGTCGAGTGAGCTATTCCGCAGTCAAATGGCTATAAATCTCGTATTAAGATGCTAACACGTGCTTTGCGACAGTCAATTATGTGCTCCCCAACGATTCTGTAAGACACTCTAACCCTGGTTCAACACCTTGACATGGATCAAATCTCGATACCACGTTGGTCCATCGTGCTAATCTCTTGGCATCGCGCCTCAGTCCGAGCAAGAACGCCTAGGTTAGTTGCCATCGCGCCTCATCTTGAGCATGTTCTGACCACACTAGATCTTCAACATCATTTGTTCACCCTCACTGTCGGAGGCCGGTTGTTCCTCTGCCCAGCTGGCAGGGACAAGCCCATTCAACGATGCCTGGATGCTGGTACTGGTACTGGCGTTTGGGCCATCGACTTTGGTAGGAAACGCGATCGCTCATCGTTTGTGTCCATAGCTAACCTGACTCTATAGCCGATGAGCACCCTGAAACAGAAGTATGTTTTCCAGAAACTGCGAACTGAAAGAATTATATTAACATCGTTATTTAGGTCATTGGTATTGACCTCAGCCCCATTCAACCGACCTTGTATGCTACCTCCCACTTCATTATGGGATCGTGAGGGTGCCCGCTTACTGACCTCTACAGCCTCCCAGCCAACCTCTCATTCCAAGTCGACGACCTGGAGGATGAATGGACCTACAGCTACAAGTTCGACTTTATTTTCGCCCGCATGCTCGTCGGCTCCATCGGCGACTGGCCCAAGTTCATGAAGCAGAGCTTTGAGACCCTTAGCCCCGGAGGTTGGCTCGAATGCCAGGACATTACCTTTCCCGCCGAGTGCGACGACAACACGCTCAAGAAGGACTCCTACATCGACCAGTGGTCAAGCTACATGATTGAGGCGACAAACATATTTGGTCGCAGTGCGCAGAGCGCAAAAAAGTACAAGCAGCAGATGATTGATGCTGGGTTCGTCAATGTCACAGAGGTCATTTACAAGTGGCCTACGAATCGATGGCCCGCCGACCCGTACTATAAGGAGCTCGGTATGTTCGACTCGGATTGACATTGGAGACGATTTATCGCCCGCTAACTCGGACTAGGCTTTTGGTGCTGTCACAACATCGCTGGCGAGCTGTCGGGTCTCTCCATGGCACTGTTCACACGCGCACTGGGATGGAGCTCTGAGGAGGTCGAGGTCTTTTTGGCCAAGGTGAGGACGGATATGAAGGATAGACGCATCCACGCCTGGTGGCCCATGTAAGAGACACGTCCCCAAGGCCCTTTGAACGAGCTAACCCCCTCTCAGACATGTCGTGTATGGCCAGAAGCCCGAGGCGTGATATCGTGCTCGCCTCTTCAAGAGTAAACATCTTAATGAAGCCATGGGCAGATGATAGAGGATATTGTCCTCAGCCTGATTTAGCATCTTCCTTGTTTATTTTACGTCATGTAGTCATTTCTTCGTACACGGGTTGAGTCATTGGACCCCCCAGTTAATCCTCAAAAGTCGCATTTTCAACGCCTACCCACTACATCTTGCTCCCACTGAACGATGTGTTCTTGTTTGTTCTGACCTTGATCATGTCCTATGTCTGACTTTCCTACCCAGTTACCTTTCTCATAAAAGCTAAGACTACCCATTATTTCCGATGCGCCCGGCTTCCCACCTAAGCTACCTCAAACTTAGAATCAGACTAGGATGTGTCAAGCTAGAAGGGGACCTAAGATCACGATGAAAGTTAAGCTCGTGCCTACCCGATTGATGATCTCGATCATCTACAACCTTTCATATCTCACTTTTGCTCCTTGGTATACCTTAACTTACGGTCACACCCCAACATCCCAGATCGATATCACTCGATCCCCGAGGCTTCGATATATAAATGTTGTGGCAACATATGGAGCTCATGTACATACCCTGAGACACATATTAAACAAGCTGCCGGAATTTCTACTAGGATCTAAATGGCTTGCCCGAGTTTCTTGTGCAGCTCATTCTGCGACGGATGCGCGATGGTGAGTAAGAGCGAGAGATGAACGTACCAGCTTGCCATTCTTGGTCTTCAGTCCTTTGTTTTGTATTCCCCCCAAGAGCTTTTCACCAGCGGGAGACTCTTGGGCAGGTAGGCTGGTTTTCTTGCGGAACAAGCCAGGAAACTTACGTGGCCGTGGAGCGCGCCTTACCACCTTACCTTCTACGGTCGAAGTCATGAGTCGTTATTGAAAAGGATCTCTCAACCAGATGCACGACAGAATGTTGGACTTATTGTGCATACGCACCATGATTGTAGTGACGCTATCATGGTAGGGCAAAGATTCGCTCTGGGCCGTTGCTACGCATCCTAAGCCTTGGCTTCAAGACCATGAAATGGGCGGCATTGGGTTTGCTTAGTGACGGAGAAATCAGCATATATGGGCCGACATTGCAGGAACGGAAGATGAAAGGCCGTGTTTCAAACGTCGTTGTATGTGCGTGCACCATGAACGCTGCGACGGGCCCGAGTTCCGTGATTGAAAGGGGGTCCTCCGCTGCCGCTTGTAGAGCGAAGAGCAACTGGGCAGGAGTCGGAGAGGGGAATTTGCTAGCAAATCCAAGTTTGATTAATGCTTTCGACAACGCTTATGCTCACCTTGTCTAATTCGTATGGCTCAAGAATACCTACTTGGGAAGGCCGAGAAAGGGGTTTGCATACAAGATGAGCCAGCAGGAGGTCTTGGTTACGCTTTGAAATGCGATTCAAAAGCCAAGCCGTGGCCGATTAGAACGTCTGAAATCTATATTTCAAACTGTATTTGTTGAGAGAAAGTAGGAGGCGACAGGGAATTCAAATTCGAAGGCTCGTGCGGTTGGGTTGGTAGACGAGTGATCTCGGCTTAGGACTGTCCCGGCTGTGAGCTATCAATGCTGTACTCCCGGAGTTGTGATACAAGTAGTGAGGGCATTGCCATCATACCAAATTCTATCACAAAGTTGGTATCGTGTAGACAGAGTAGCACGAGTGAGCTGGTTCTAGGAAACACACATGAGGGGGATGTCCAACGGCACCGTCGGGCTGCCTGAACACAGCCAGGCTTCTATTCAGGCTCACATCATACGGAGTTACCAGCATTTTTCTATTGTGATACTATCTCCGTTGGAGTCCTCCCTCTCTACGTGTCAGCAATCCTAAACTCCCGAGCCCGATCGCCCCCTTTGTATTGCTTCGCCTCTGCTTCGCCTCGTCGCCTGCGTCAGCTGAAAGCTTATATTGTGTCCTTCTTGTTCGAGGATAGGCCGTCGGTGTATCGCAATCTGCTGTCGGTGGCTCATCTCGTTCCACGTAGTCGTCGAGCCACCTAGGAGTGGCGGGTCCTCTGCGTGTCGCGATAGTGTCCTAGACTGGAAGCTGGCGGTGACGTCACATGGATGCGTAGGTAGGTGGCACGGGAGGGAATGTACGGCTCGCAATCGTATTTGACAGCGAGAAATAAGCTTATTTCGCCGTGGCCAGGGGCACGCAGCCACTAGCACCGGTACCTAGTCTCCATCATTTGCGAGCTTCACCAGACCCTCCTCGTCCAGGCGCAGGTAGGCGATGGGGTCCATTACTTTTGCTCCGAGGCTCTGATAGAAGCGCAGGGCACGGTCGTTCTCCTTGTAGCACTGCCACTCCATCCTCGCGCACCCCAGCGCCGTCGTCTCCCTCGCGATGGCCTGCACCAGATCGCGGGCGTACCCCCTGCGGCGATACTCGGGCAGCACAAACAGATCTTCGAGACAGACGCTCGATCGGCCGAGGAAGAATGCAAAAGTCACAAAGTAGGTGGCCATGCCGGCGACGGGGCCCTCTGGGGCAACGGCGAGGATGAGCTTGGCGAAGCGCCCACGGGGTCCACGCTCGGCCGAGGCTTGAGGGTCACCAAAGTCAATGGCGGCTACGAGGTCCTGCTCGGTGGCTTTGGCGCTCGCGGGGGCATTTTGCTCAGCGGCCGATTCATGCATGAACTTGATGATGGTGGGAACGTCTGCATTGGCGAACAAAGAGGTCAGTAAGTACATGGCGCGTTTCAAGCTGTCACCCTCCCAGTGAAACCTGTAATTACTGTACCTTGACGCGTAGCGTGGCGGATAACTACATTGCCCGACATGGTGATTGCGATGCTCGACTGCGCGGGTACGAAATCTACACACAACAACGGTACCAGGATCGTGTTTGGCTGGTTCCGAGCTTCAATTTCTACAGTTTCCTAGCTTGTCACGGGCGCCAAGGGGCGCGCCCTGCATCAGACGGTCTTGACAAGCAGCAGTGGGGGCGCGTCCAGCTAATCATCCCGCGTCATAGACATACCAAGCGAGGCTGTGCAAGCTACACGAAGCGCCCTCGCGTTGAAGCCGTCACAAAAGAATTGGAGAATCCTCATCTCAACTTTTTCGGCGTCGGGGTGTTTTATGATTGTCCGATGCTGCGGGGGCCAGGGGTTGGAAATGCGAAGGTGGAACAAAAAACTCTAAGGAACCAGGCGAGATTTGGAAATTCCAATCTGTATTACACTCATTACGGGCGGGTTGTGCAGATTTGTGAGCCCGAGGCATCCGCCGAGGTGTTTTTTTTTTTTTTTCTTTTGCTTTGCTGCGCCTCGTTGATGTCGTGTTTTGCTGGATCCCGTACCCGTGATATGCGCCTAGAGAGGGGGAACAAGTGGTGAGGAGTCAAGATCGTGAAGATCTAGCGCAGCCAAGTGCCAGTATTAAGCTTAAAAAAAGTGGCGGGGGGGCAAATCATGCACCAGGTTTTCTGGCTTGTTGGGCATCAGGTGTTTGTTTGGCCTTGATCGAAAGGGTCACTCCAGCGACCGAGATAACAGGAGACGTGGAAGTTGGCTTTTATGGAGACGCGGGCGGCTTTTCCAAAAAGCGCCATGATGAGCGATCCATGTGGACTCTGTAGAGAGCAATGCCCCCCGGGTCAGTCCCCCGTTGTGCCATCTGGGCACCCTCTCTGTTCTTTTATGCCTCGGAGTCGGATATCTACCGACCGAATTGTGCTGCGGGAGACTGTCGTCGTCGCCACTGGGCGCGGCTTTGCTCGGCTGAACAGAGTCACAGCCCGTCGTTAGGTCCCAAGACATGACGTCCAGCTCTCAACGTGTCGTCACCTGTCATTATGTATGAGCTGTCAGCCATTAGTAGCTCCACGTCCAGTCCGCAACCAAGGTTTGTTGGTACTTTGGGCACCGGCGCTTCGCATAACCTTGGCCACGTCCCCTTTTTTTCTAGTATTCATCACAGGCTACCGGAGACTTCCTTTTATTAGTTAATAAGAGTCGGTGGACCATCTCCTTGTGCCAAGAAAATACAGCCCCCTTCACGGCCCAGCTCCAGGGCCGTGATCTACGAGAAATCAAGAAAACACCCTCCCCCGCCAAGCACCAATCACCCGCGCCGCCCAGAGCCTTGGCACGGTCTCCCGTAGGCTACAGTTTGGCCGTGGCTGTGGCTGTGTTGGTTTTCAAATTTTGCTGTCCAACGGCACTTGTCAGGCCAGCGACACGCGCGCACAGGGTCATGGTGTGATCAAGTTCTCTTGGGGCGAGGTGACGTACCTCTTGAATGTGCATTGGAATTACATATTGTTCTGATGGGACAGCGAGCGGAGCAAGACAAGCCCTCGACTCTCTTGCTTGCTCTTCTTGTTTCGCACCCCTAGAGGCTCAGGCCCCAAATCCTTTTTCTCTCTTTTCTCTTCCAATCTTTCCCCTTTGATCCCCCCATACCTATACTCCATTCCTGTCGAGATACGTACATGTTTTGCACAGGGTCATCGGATCATCAACAGATGCTCAGATGGACTCCAGCAGTCCCCAGCCGGCGAGA
Organism: Fusarium albosuccineum; assembly: GCA_012931995.1. Lineage (NCBI taxonomy): Eukaryota > Fungi > Ascomycota > Sordariomycetes > Hypocreales > Nectriaceae > Fusarium > Fusarium albosuccineum. Next base: position 46,105 of record JAADYS010000776.1, on the reverse strand, counting down.
CGGGCGCGAGCCCCAACAATCACCGTCGACACAGCCGCGGTAGACAATGACAACAGCGCCGCCGCTGGAAACGAAGACGCCGGTAATGCTCCAGTGCGATCACGGCCCTCTGGCGTAATCTTGACCTGTACTGACTCTCCGTGCTCACCAACTGCAGCAGCCTACAACAGCCACCCAGAATCTGTAAAGTCGTCGCCTCTCGATGACTCCAATACGTTAATGGTCCCCTCGGGACACTCGCGGAACGACTCGTGGTCGTCGACGTCGCCCACGACAAAGGTCGGCTCCGACCACGACCAGCTGGCCCGCGAGACCATGGCCCTCCGCAAGGCCCAGAAGGGCGACCAGCAGGAGATCCTCAAGCCCGACCCCGGCGAGGAAGATCTGTTTCAAGTCGAGAATAACCCGTTTGCCTTTTCGCCGGGCCAATTGTCCAAGCTCATCAACCCCAAGAACCTGGCCGCCTTTGTCGCCCTCGGAGGACTCCCCGGACTGGAAAAGGGCCTGCGAACCGACAGTCGCGCGGGTCTCAGCGTGGACGAGAAGAAGCTTTCGGATACAGTGTCTTTTGAAGATGCGACAGCGACCAGCCCGGCGAGTTATACTTCGGCAAAGCCGCCTCTGCCAGATCATAGCGACGCGCAACCCAGCCAGCCGGCATCACACGGCGAGGAGGGCTTTACTGACCGAAAGAGAGTTTACGGACCCAACCGCTTGCCCGAGCCCAAGTCCAAGTCGTTTCTTGAGCTTGCATGGATCGCGCTGCAGGATCGCGTCCTCATTCTGCTGAGTGTCGCGGCCGTGGTATCATTAGCACTTGGTCTGTACCAGACCTTTGGACAGACGCATCACGAAGGAGCCAAGGTTGAGTGGGTAGAGGGTGTCGCAATTATTGTCGCAATCACAATCGTCGTGGTTGTCGGCGCTCTCAACGATTGGCAGAAAGAGCGACAGTTTCGTAAGCTTAACCAAAAGAAGGAAGATCGCACGGTCAAGGTTACACGCTCTGGAAGGCCCATGAACCTTTCTATCCACGATGTCCTCGTCGGAGATGTCATGTTGCTGGAGCCGGGTGATGTTATTCCCGTGGATGGCATCTTTATCACTGGACACAACCTCAGCTGCGACGAATCCTCGGCTACGGGAGAATCGGATCTTATCAAGAAGGTGTCTGCGGAGACTGTTCTTCACTCGCTCTTGACTGAGGAGGCGCCCAAGCTCAAGAAGCTGGATCCCTTCATCATCTCAGGTGCCAAGGTCCTCGATGGAGTGGGAACTTTCCTCGTCACTGCGGTTGGACAGCAGTCCAGCCACGGAAAGACGATGATGTCGCTTCGAGATGATCCCGGATTGACCCCATTGCAAGCAAAGCTGAACCTACTTGCCGGTAAGTTCTTCGTTCAATGCTAATGGATAGAACTAATTGTTTGTTAGGCTACATTGCAAAGCTCGGCAGTGCTGCAGGTCTCCTGCTCTTCACCGTCCTGCTCATTGAGTTCCTGGCTCGACTCCCCAACAATAACGAGAGCCCCGAGGAAAAGGGTCAGGGCTTTCTTCGGATCCTGATTACTTCCATCACCATTATCGTCGTCGCCGTTCCCGAAGGTCTCCCGCTCGCCGTGACGCTGTCACTCGCATTCGCCACGAAAAAGATGACCAAGGAGAACAACCTGGTGCGACACCTCCAGTCCTGCGAAACCATGGGAAACGCCACCGTTATTTGCTCCGACAAGACGGGTACCCTCACCGAGAACGTCATGACGGTTGTAGCTGGATCTCTCGGCAGACGGGGCCGCTTCGCCTTTGGCGACTCCAGCTTGAACCGACAGAACAATGAGAGCTCTGCTCCTACACCCACGGCAGAAAGCCCCGAGGCCAGCGAGAAACGAGATGAGGCCGGCACAGAATCGATCCAGATCGGTCAGCTCTCATCCAAGTTAAACCCCGAGTACCAGAACTTCCTCAAGACGGCAATCACTGTAAACACGACGGCCTTTGAAGCAGAGGAGGATGGTAAGCAGGGGTTCGTTGGAACAAAGACCGAGACAGCCTTGCTCGACTGGGCTCGTCGATGTCTTGGACTGGGACCTCTGGCTATTGAACGCTCTAACCACCCCGTAACACGCCTCTTCCCCTTCAACTCGCAGAACAAGTGCATGGGAGCTGTTGTCGAGGTACCTGGACAAAGTAAGGAGAAGCCCAAGTACCGACTCTTCATCAAGGGTGCCTCCGAGATTGTGTTGGGTCAGTGTACGACGATCCTCGGTGATCCTACCCAGGCACCCACGACAGAGACGCTTTCCGATTCGGGCAAGGAGGAGATCCGGTCCGTCATCTTTGCATACGCTACGAACTCACTGCGAACTCTTGCAATCGCCTATCGAGACTTTGAATCTTGGCCGCCAGTTTTGACACTTCGACCCGAGGACGAGGCGACCAAGGAGATTGAGCTCAAGGATCTTGTTCACAACTTGACATGGATGGGTGTTGTCGGTATCCAGGACCCCGTCCGAAACGGTGTTCCCAAGGCTGTCGAGGACTGCGCCACGGCTTCGGTGTCGGTCAAGATGGTCACAGGCGACAACGTCGAGACAGCTAGGGCCATTGGACGAGAATGCGGCATCCTAACAGACGAAACCGTCAAGGAGAAGAACGCTGTCATGGAGGGTTCCGAGTTCCGTAAGCTCAGTGACAGGGAAAGGTCCGAGGTCGTAAACCAGCTCCGCATCCTCGCTCGTTCCAGTCCCGAAGACAAGCGTGTTCTGGTCAAGACCCTCAGGGCTCAAGGCCATATCGTCGCTGTGACCGGTGACGGCACGAACGACGCGCCAGCTCTCAAGGCCGCCGACGTTGGATTCTCGATGGGTATCACCGGAACCGAAGTCGCAAAGGAAGCCTCCGACATCATCCTCATGGACGACAACTTCTCATCCATCGTCAAGGCTCTGGGATGGGGACGTGCCATCAACGACTCGGTCAAGAAGTTCCTCCAGTTCCAGCTTACCGTCAACATCACTGCCGTCTTCATCACCTTCATCACCGCTGTTTCAGACGACGAGGAGACTTCGGTTCTGAATGCCGTGCAACTGCTCTGGGTCAACCTCATCATGGATACCTTTGCTGCCCTGGCCCTCGCCACCGATCCTCCTACCGGAAGTCTGCTTCACCGCGCACCTGAAGCCCGAACTGCACCTCTCATCACCATCACCATGTGGAAGATGATTATTGGCCAGAGTATCTACCAGCTTATTGTTTGTTTTGTGCTCTGGTTCGCCGGCCCTGACTTCCTGGGTTATCCCGAGGAGGAGCTGCGAACTCTCATCTTCAACGTCTTTGTGTTCATGCAAATCTTTAAGCTCGTCAACAGTCGACGCATCGACAACAAGCTCAACATCTTTGAGGGTCTGCACCGCAACCACCTGTTTATGCTCATGATGGCCATCATGACGGGCGGTCAGCTCATCATCATCTACGTCGGAGGCGACGCCTTTGTGGTTACCCGCCTCAAGGGCGCGCAGTGGGCCATCTCTGTTGTGCTGGGCTTCTTCTCCATTCCTATCGGTGTCCTCATTCGTCTCTTCCCCGATGCTTGGTTCCAGGCTGTTGTGGATGTCCTTGCCAAACTGTGGCCCAAGTGGCTCAAGCTTGGCAGGAAGAAGAAGAAGAACAGTGAGGAAGACGGTGATGAGACACCCACCAACCCTGAGGACTACGATATCAAGGCTGCACTGTTTGGAATCCAGGACGATTTGGAGTTCTTGAGAAAGGTGCGCGGTGGACGCATGGCTGTGCTCAGCGACAAGATGGCGCGTTCCCGCCAGCTGATGATGATGCACCGCAACCGCTCCGAGTCCCGCTCCAGGAGCAAGGTCAGGAGCAGGAGAGGTTCGTCGCGGTCATCCAACCGGCCTCCCATCTCGCCCATGATGTCGGTGGTGGGCATGCCCGGTATCGTGGCTGCCAGCGTGGGTGGTCTGTCGCCTGGCGGACAGAGCGTGCATAGTGGAAACGAGCAGCAGCCATTGGCTGAGAGGTGATAGATTTGAGTGTACGATCGATTGATTTGCGATTTTTCTTTGTTTAGAGCGAGGTCCGTCCGTCTGTATGCATTGCTTGGTATCGGTGTGAGGTGCGCTTTGGCTAGAACCGGAGTTTTTGGCATTACACCTGGAAGCGTATAACAACAACGTTGCGAAATGAATTAATAAAAAATTGTTCGTCATAAAATGATCATAGAATCTTGTGCATTATGAGTGTTTGTCATTGAATAGAAGCCACATCATCAACATTGCCGTGTCGGGTGTCCGCCGCCTATTGTGCGATGTCTTGATCGATCTCACGAAACCTAAGAACACGGCTGATGAATATCTTTGGTTAGGGCATAAATAAATGCTATTAGGATAAGGATTATGAGATATCGTAGTAGTAGTATTTAAAGCTCCAGCTGCTTCAGAGTGTCAACTCTTATTAAATGAGCAGCCCTATTGAGGCATCAGGATGTGTCTCATGATTCCTTTGTTTCTCATCATGACTACCCTGTAGAGATGGGTATGCCTCATGGGTTTAGCTGTGAGCCTGCGAAATCGACCTATGAGGACCGTCATACTCGACGAATACGGACATGAATGGTTATTTGCTGCAGTTTGTGGCTGATCTCATGAGGTATAATCGTGTTACAGTCGCTTAATTTGCAGTTCAGGGTACGACGGGATTCTCGGTCGGCAGGCTCATGCTTCAGCATCCACACATTTTGCGCCACGAAAGAAATATTCTTAAGCGCCTTCACCTCGGTCTCTACTGGCCTTTTTTACTCTCTTCACTTCGAGTGGGCCTTTTCTTGCGTGTGCAGCTCAATGGCCGCTGGTGACAAGCGTAGTCTCGCAGCTCACCGACACATCTTACTACGTCTGTCACCTTCAAGACCAATCTGATGACTGGATCACCAGAACTTTAACAATGATCGTCAAGCCTGGCGACAGTCCAGTCTCGTAAACAGCATCTTCTCGAAGCCAAAATGGCTTTGAAACTGTTCAGCGACACTTCGAACCAGTGGGATTTGCCCTGTGAGACATCCAGACAACCTGGACGCTCCGCGGCCGCACTGGCCCAAACATGCAATCGTGCCGCCTCATGTTCGATGCCATTCACCGTCTCGATGCTCAAACATCTCGAAATCCCTTATAAAATCGAATCTCGGCTTCGTCCGACGAAAGTGGGCATCTCGGATACGCATGCCGAGGGCGAACGGTTCACGCTGGTGACGGCTTCCAATGCCTATCAGACAGTTTGTGCCGCTAAATACCGCCAACGCGACCTCTGATTGGATAACGCCGTATTACTGGGTCGGCTGTCGCAATCCGATCGTCCGCGATGACTCGTTCTGCGGTAATCTCATGCCTGGGACAGCTCATGATGAAGCCGAAAATGAATGGCTGCGTGAGAAGGAGCCGTCGAGCGGTCAACTCTGGCCTCATTCATTGCTTTTGCAGCCATCCTCCCGGTTCTGTCTCCGGGCTGCGTCGAGTCGGTTCGCTGGTTTGGGTGGCCAATGGCGGGGAGGGGAGCTCCGAGGGTCGGGTCTGTCGGCTGGATCCTTATCGCGCCCTGGCTAGTCTGCTTTACACGGTGCTCTCGCGTAAGACATGAAGCTGATCAGGCAGAGCTCTGTAGGGGGAGAAATCTCAGTATCGGCATGAGAATGAAGCTCAGAGTCAAATGGGGATCCTGACGAGCTTACCCAACTGAGCTGCTGGGGCCTAATCCTGGCCACTTGCGACCTTGAGGGAATTGCGTTTCGTCAGTGAAGCCATCGTGAGAGAGACAGCGACGGCATAAGGAGGTCGGGGATGTGGAATGGATAACAGATCCGTGGCCATGGCAATTACGAGAAAAGAACAACAGAGTGGACCTGTCGCAAGTCAATTGAAGTTCCTCATTCCCATGACTTTACATTCTGGCTAACAATGCCAATTGAGATGTTGCCACACGCCGTGTCGCAAAAAAAGCTAGGGTATCAATGCCTCTTTTGAACAAATTCATGAGAGCATCGGGGCCACATGACCCCCCTCAGACGTTTGTCAAAGCGATTGATCAATCAGATCCGACCTTTGACTCTGCGATGGCGGGCGGGGGGCAGAGGCGCCACCGGCTACTTTTTGACCACGAGGATTCAACCTCCAAGTCTTATCAGCGACACCCGCTAGACACGAATCCGGTTTATCTACCCGTGCGGCTCATACCCCGCGAAAAGATGCACGCAGCTGGGCCCCCGCAGGCTAAACCTCATCAGGCAGCAACACGACAGAGCTCCTCGAGCTGTGATCTCGCATCTCCAACTGCCTGACCGCGATAAGCCCGATAAGGCAAAAAGAGTCGGTATCGACGCTATGCCTTCCCAGATAAGGCACCCGTTGAGAGGGCCGCCAACCTTATCGACCGGAATCGGGACATTATTGGCGACCACGGTTGGAGTGAGACCTGATGGCTGGAAAGTATAAGGACAGAGGACCTTCACCCTCTTGTTGTTGATCATCTTTGGTTCAGAAACTACCAGACAAGCCTCCCCTTGAACAGCCTGGTACTCCTCCTCACTCAAGATCAGCAACCATGGGACTCACACAACAACCTCACCCCTTCGACCCCCTCGTGGGCAGCGAGATCTCGGCTGCCGTCGAGGTTGTCAAGAGGACCCGCCCCGGACAGCAGCTGTACTTCAATGCCGTCTCTCTGCACGAGCCTCGAAAGGCTGAGATGCTGAGGTGGCTCGAGCACCCCTCTGACGACCGACGACCAGCTCGTGTGGCCGATGTTGTCGTTATCCTCCCTACAGGCGAGGTCTTCGATGGCCTCGTTGACCTCAAGACCAAGAAGGTGGTGAAATGGGAGAAGCTGGATGGTCTCCAGCCCATTGTAAGTGATCCAGATCATTGTCTTGAGCAGTTCTCTGACCGGCAACAGATCACCCCCGAGGAACTCAACCAGGTCGAGGCTGTCATGCGCAAGGACCCCAAGGTCATCGAGCAGTGTGAGATCTCTGGCATCCCCAAGGAAGACATGCACAAGGTCTACTGCGACCCCTGGACCATCGGCTACGACGAGCGCTTCGGCAACTCTGCCCGTCTTCAGCAGGCCCTCATGTACTACCGCCCGGACCCGGACACCTTCCAGTACCAGTACCCCCTCGACTTCTGCCCCATCTACGACGGCGCCAAGAAGGCCATCATTCACATCGACGTCCCCAAGGTCCGCCGGCCGCTCAGCAAGCAAAAGGCCATCGACTACATCCCCCGCGCCATCGAGGCCGCTGGTGGATACCGCAAGGATATTAAGCCCATCAACATCACCCAGCCCGAGGGTGTGTCCTTCACAATGAACGGCCGTGTTCTGTCGTGGCAGAACTGGAAGTTCCACATTGGCTTCAACTACAAGGAGGGTATTGTCCTCAACCACATCACCTTCAACGACAAGGGCATCGAGCGACCCATCTTCTACCGCTTGTCTCTTGCCGAGATGGTTGTTCCCTACGGCAACCCCGAGCACCCTCACCAGCGCAAGCACGCTTTCGATCTTGGCGAGTACGGTGCCGGTTATATGGCCAACTCTCTGGCTCTCGGCTGCGACTGCAAGGGTGTCATTCACTACCTCGACGCCGACTTTGCGTGCCGCGACGGCTCCGTTCGCACCATCAAGAACGCCGTCTGCATCCACGAGGAGGACAACGGCATCCTGTTCAAGCACACCGACTTCCGAGACGACTCGGTCACTGTCACTCGCGCCCGCAAGCTCATCGTCCAGCAGATCTTCACGGCGGCCAACTACGAGTACGCTTGCCAGTGGGTCTTCCACCAGGACGGCACCATCCAGCCTGAGATCAAGCTCACGGGTATTCTCAACACCTACGCCCTTAACCCCGGTGAGGACGCCGGTCCCTGGGGCACTGAGGTGTACCCCCAGGTCAACGCGCACAACCACCAGCATCTGTTCTGCTTGCGCGTCAACCCCATGATTGACGGCACGAATAACACCGTTAACATGGTCGATACTGTTCCCAGCGACGCTCCTGTTGGCAGCCCCGAGAACTTCTACGGCAATGCCTTCTATGCGAAGAAGACCAAGCTGCGCACCAGCGGCGAGGCAAAGACTGACTACAACGGCGCGACCAGCCGAACCTGGGAGATGGTCAACGAGTCCAAGATTCACCCCTACAGCAAGAAGCCTGCTTCTTACAAGCTTGTGAGCCGGGAGGTTCCTGGACTTCTGCCCAAGGAGGGTAGTCTGGTATGGAAGCGCGCTGGCTTTGCCCGCCACGCCGTGCACGTCACTCCTTGTAAGTCACACACTCGCTAAACCTTGAGCTCTCATATACTGACCCTTTCTAGACCGCGACGACGAGCTCTGGCCTGCTGGCCGCCACGTCCCCCAGACCTCTGGCGAGCCCTCACAGGGCCTTCCCCAATGGATGGCCAACAGCAACGAGTCGACCGAAAACACCGACATCGTCCTCTGGCACACATTCGGTGTCACTCACATCCCCTCCCCCGAGGACTTCCCCATCATGCCCGTCGAGCCCATGACGCTGCTGCTGCGGCCGCGCAACTTCTTCACCAACAACCCGTGCATGGACGTGCCGCCCAGCTACTCCATCACGCCCAGCCAGGTGGCCGCACAAAAGGGCGCGCTAGACCAGTCGGACAAGGTCAGCCAGCTGGCTTTTGGCGGCAACAGCTGCTGCGCTGCGGGAAATGCTTCGGCTCGGCTGTAGGATGGGGTAGATGCCATGTTTTTGTATATATAGCATAGCATTGACGACAATTTGCAATAGAGAAATAGTATTCTTACTTTAAATTGTTGGGATTTTTGCGAGACACAATTTGAACCATAATCATGCGAAGATGCATACCTCGGGCCCTGTGTTTTCTGATCTCAACCAAGAGCCTTCGAGTCAAGTCTACGGTCGCACATTGGCCAAGTCCAAGTTCCCAAAGAGTGGCAGTGCATTCTGCCACAATGGCGGTGTAGTTTTCTCAACGAGAATGTGGTGGGCAAAAGTGCAAATGGGCTTACCGAGACCTCCAGAGCCTGGGTTCTGCAACCCCGGAAACAGAATGTCTTCACCACATGGTCCACTCATTCTTCAGGGCCGCCAAATCGAGTCGTAACCAAATTAATGCATCTTTAATCACAGCTCACTTTAATATTCTAGAAGCTCGAAGTATCGAGGCAGAATATTTGGTGATTGAGTTCTGAGGTCGGTCGCGCTTGATAGGTGTGTAAAAAACGGCCAGCTGCGACCACTCAGGTATGGACATATCCATTTGTCTGTCCCGGTGGCTGCCAGTGCAGGTCGCACAACATCCATGCCGGATTGAAGGCGGGTGGTGAAACCAACATGTGCAGTTGATTGGCAGACACGAGTGAGGCGGAAGCGCGAAATGCGCCTTGAAGGCTGAGCTTGGGCTATCAGGCTGTGTCGCTGCACGTTGAAAAAGGGGAATATTTTCTCAACGTCCACTTCTCAAACCTCAACGAGCAGAAGTTCTTCTCATGCGACTTCCTTGAATACTACCGAGCTCACCACCATGGCAGAACCAATCTCTTTGGCAGCCTCCGTAGCTGGTCTGCTCGACGTTGGCCTGCGAACATCCAAAGCCTTGCACAGCTTGCAGCGCGAGCTGAGAAATGCACCTGATCTGATCCGCGCTTTGTCAAATGAGGTGGAGGATATCAAGGCTGTCCTGGCTCGGGTTGAAGACACGATAAAGGACTCAGAAGCTTCTGGACTCAATTCAACCATCGGTGCCGCCATCCTCGTCGACCTCGAGACACAACTAGGCAAGGCCAAAACCATCCTGGTCACCTTGGACTCTTTAGCGCAGAAACTGGTGGCAGAGGCGCCAACGCTGAAGAGGGTCAAATGGTGTTTGAAGAAGTCGCGAGCTGCAGAGCTACAGACAGATCTGAAAGAGGTCCGCACAAGAATCAACGAGTTATTGGCGGTACAAAGTAGGCAAGTAGATTTAATCTTGATGTAATGGGGTACATGTTCTAACATCGTGATACAGTTCGAGCACGACTAGGATCCAGCTGCAGGTACAAGATATTCGGATAGGCATACAGCAACATCAACAGGCGATAATCCAGCAGCTAGATACAACCTCACAAACTACGAGCAACCAGCTCATATCAGTCCAGCGTCTTGCCAGCCAACGTCATGGAGAATTGGTAGCACTGCTCCAGTTCCTACAAGCGAGTGTATCAAATCTGCCTGAACTACTCAACAACCAGCATGCGGCTGAAACTGCTGAGTTCAATCGAGCTCCGCCAGAGACTAAAGATGAGACAGAAACGCTTGTCAAAGATGAACAGCGACCAATTCCGGATACATCGACCCTTCCATTGCCCCAGGACGGTGGAATGGGAAGGGATTTCAATCATATTCCAGGGGATGGCAAGCCTGAGTTTTCCCCCAAGCCTCCCAGTGGGTTTCTTAACTCGTCTTTATTCATCTCCTTGGGATTGAATGAAACCCGATGCAGGAATAATTGTCCATGCAGATGTCATGGACCACCGGCTTCTCATCGATTCTGGAAATTTCCCCGAATCCTCGATGCAGTGTTCGGCTCGCTCTTTGTCGGCTACGCGGGATATCCCATGTCATCCTCGAGTTGCAATCTAAAGGAATGCTCAAACGGACGATATATCCGTCTGAGATTTACCTATGGATTCCCATTGTGGTTTCTCAACTATGCTGTTAATGTGTTCCTTGAGGCTTCGGCGGCCAAGTTCACATGTGCCCTAAGGGCAAGGCGACGGATCGAGTTTGAGAACTCTGAGATGAACATTCTGTACCATGTCCAGTGGAGTAACCTCGATACAATCCAACACATTCTTGAGATGAATAGGGCTTCTGTACTCGATGTCTTCCACCTCGATGGCCGATCTGCCTTACATTTCGCGCTTTCACGCCGTTCTTCAGCAGACAAGCTTCAAGTCATCAAATTTTTACTTCAGGCTGGGGCAGATCCTGACCAAGAGAATGATGATGGTGTATCCATGCGACTTACTATTGCTCAATGGTCCGTTTTTGGGATCATTTCGAAAGAGGTTGAAGCACTTTTCAATCTGTCGGAGTGCATATCTAATTTGGATACAACATTTCTGCACCAAGTTGTCGCGGGGCACTGCCGTGTTGACCTTGTTGCAGCCTTGCAGAGCCGTAGTCCAGGTCTACTGTCCCAAGTCAATGCGAAGGATAGACTCGGGTACACTCCTCTAATGTATGCGGTCATGCGAGGCGATGTACATACGACAAAGGCGCTTCTTGATGCTGGCGCTGAAGTAGATGAGCAGTCACTAGAGGGTTGGACAGCCTTGATGGAACTTGCAAACGACCGCAGATCAATGCATACGGTGGAGCTGGGGCACCTGCTTCTGGCAGCAGGCGCAGACGTTCACGCAACCACTAGAGGAGGAACAAACGCCCTGCATATAGCAGCACGAACCAACAACACAAAACTGATCGAATTTTTAGTATCAAAGGGCGCAAGAATAGATTGCAGGGAAACCGGTGGATATACACCTCTTGCATGGGCAATCCGATCAAAGCGGGTTGAGGCACTTCGATGCCTGTATGATCATGGGGCCGACATTGATGAATTAGACGAGTACGGGAGTTCACGTTTGAATATGGCTATTGTGTTTAATTTACACGACGCGCAGCGTCTCCTTCTTGAACTGGGCGCGAACCATCTCAGCGCGAATAAGTTTGGGACTCTCCTGCACTACGCCGCCCGCTTTGGAGACGAAGGGACATTCGATACGCTGGCCATGTTTGGTCTGCAAGGCCTAGATATCAATGCTGGGGGTGATTGGGCATGGACAGCCACGGCAATGTTCGAAAATCGTTCGGGGGTCTCAGACGGTATGCGACCGGCTTTCTACCGGTTGCTCGAGGTGGTCAGATCGAACCAATTGGGGGATGAGACTGTGGGGGACTGGGGCAATTCTGATGACGACTTTGAAGATGCTTCCGAGTTTCTAGATGATAGTGTCATACTAGACCAAGATTGAGAAGTAAATGAGCGAATTGTCAATACTTTCTCCTAGCACAATGGTGGTGCTCTTGGTTTCGACGCGGAGACACGGGCATACTCCCTCCGCACTTCAACTTGTCAGTCTGACTGCAGGGATTTTGTGCCGGTCTGATATTCTGGAACGGGTTTAAAAAAGACCCAGAGGACTTTCAAAGGTGTTTGAGCAGTGGCTAATATTAATGCTGGTCTCTAACGGTCGAATGATGGAAGAATGAGAGCAGGCCATTGGGGAAAACTTCGTCTGATAGCTACTATCTATCTGTTTAGGTTCTTCCCACCAAGAGTAGGGCTTTTCCTTTCAAAAAGAACACAGTTGGTCTTATAGAGATTTCTTAGTTCTAGCTATATGACAGCATTACCAGGACACGAGCCTAGATATCTCCAAATTCCCTTCTCGCCCATATTCCTGAGTTGATGCTGCCTTAACCTGGGCCGAGCTTCCGAGAATTGTGGGCCTAGTGCGTCTGATTTCGGGCCCCTGCTGGTAGAAAAAATAGAACATCCCCATAAGAAATAGCCTCCCAGATGCTAGTTTGTATTTGAGGACCTACTGGCTAAAGGCGTCCTGTAAAGCCACTTAATTATCGCCGGTTACTCACTTCTACACTGGCTCCATGTCCTTGCGCCGTATTCCTCACAATGATCCTCTTGGATTTCACCTTGTGCTCTGCTTAATAAAGAGCTAGTTAGCGATACTCTTGTTTGTCTAGATGAAAATATTGATTGACTATTGATGGCTATGTGGATACCACTAACTGTGAAGTAAGCAACTACCAGCCGCCGGAGCAAATGAGATTGGGGTAATACGAGCAATTTGGCTTAGGCTCTCCTGTCAGAAGTCGAGGCCCAGCCACGAAGGAATCGAGACCACCAGGACCCCGATTGAGTCAATCCAAAGGGGAAAGGGGAGAAAAAAGAGCTTCAGGGTCTTATCCACTTGGTATAATTTCGCGTTCAGTCTTACGTGTCGCTAATTGGTTCTTAAATCTAATATGTATGGATTTATTAATACTAGTTTCAGTAGTTTAGGTTGTGGCTTATCAGCCCTTCCACTACCTCTCAGCAATCCGATTATGAACAAATAGCAATGGTCAATACCGTGTCTTCTGAGTTTCCTTTAAAGCTTTTTGTTTTGTTTTGTTTTGACTTATGGCCTCCTAACTCTTGCCGCTCTTTAATCATGGTCTCTTTAAAGCTGTTAACCAGGGCCTTCGTGGCAACCGCTATCTGCCCAGCTCTTGCTGGGCCATGCCGCCCGTCATCCAGCACAGTCACCACTGAGCTTTCTCAATTATCAACATCCACTGCCTCCGAATCCGTGTCACCTGCCGAGCACACATCCACTGCCTCTACTGCCGACAGCTCAAGCACTGAAACTACTGTCGATATTTCTACGACATCTTCGTTCACAAGCACAACGTTCGCTACCGAATCTGCTGCCACGACATCTTCAGCTTCATCGAGTTCTTACACTACTGAGACCGGCACAACCACTGAGACGACTGCCACCGAGACTGCCACTGAGACAACGACGGGCACAACAACCGCTGAGACAACAACCGCGGAGACAATTACCACTGCGATAGACAGTACCGAGACAACCACGACTGAGGCAACCACCACTGAAACAACCACCACGGAAGCAACCACCACCACTGAAGCAACAACCACTACTGAAACAACCACCACTGAGGCAATCATGGACACAACCACTACATCCGTTCTGCCAACTCCCACAGCCTTTAAAATGATTGTTCAAGGAGGAAGCCTCAATGGACTTAGTCCGATAACTAATGGCGTTTCGTTCTTCCTCTACGCTGGACAGGCAGCCTCATATGTGGAAGCCTCCTTGACCTACGATGAAGACACACAACATCTTAAATTCGGCGATAAGACTCTCTGTGTTATGTATGCATCAAGTCGGGGATCTGCTGTGTCCATATGCCCGAGTGTCGTGGGCGTCCCGGGTGTTCAATATTACTATCTCACTTGCGACAAGCCATCTGGTACCGGTTTGACTTGTCATGTTCCTGGTATGATCTGTGATAATCAACGCATCTGCACCAGCACCAATACTGCTGAGACTTGGAGTAGCTTTTATCTGCTTTCAAACCCCTCAGGAGCGTGGACTCTTCTTCTCGGCGCAGGGGATCTTACGCAGGCCGACTTTAAATACCAGACCTTAGAGGCTATTGATATAGGGGTTACTTTTATGTATTAGAATCTACTATGTTGCCTGGCATTGGGTCACTTGAAATGCCTCCTTTGTGTGTAGCAATATGTCCTTTTGCTGCAATCGATATCTTGTTGTATTTCTCCCTAGCTGAGCTTATGCTTATTCTATAAAGACTTTATACTATATAATAGCTGAGAATCTAAATGCCTTTTTAATGATATTTTCTAGCCTCTGGCCTAACAGTAGTTAATTGCGAGTTATCGCTATCTTGCTTGGCATAGAAGTCCGGTCTTTGTTAATCCCCGCCGGTTTTCCAACTCTGTAACCTCAGTCACTCTAACTGGTTATGTAATTGTCGTATCCGAAGCTGACATTGGTAAAGGATCAGCCGGCAGACTGGATATCCGGATATTCGCAAATCGCCAACGAAAACGGCCCTGTCAACCCCTCACCCCTGCCGCTGCCAGGGTTTCTCGCTTTCGCTTGTAGGATTCCTATTTGCTCGTCCGGGGTCTCGGCCGGGACAACGGGTCCTGTAAACAGTCCGACCGTTGAATCTCCGTAGTGGTGTGTTTATCTCCGGGTCGGGCTGGTGGCTTCAATACCGGGGCTTGAGCTGAAATCCGCTCCGTTGAAGAGGAGGGTAAGCTTATGATCTGGACTGCAGCACCTCCGCATTCTTTGTGGTTGTGGCCAAATAGGATCCATTGCCTGCTGAATGTTTGCCTGGGGAGAGTTATAGACTGACTCAGACAGGAGGTCTGTCCCCCTGTCACCTCACGTGGCATTGCCCCTTTAAAGAGTAACTCATAGCACACGTCAGACATATGTGTTTGAGATTAATAAACTAAGAGTTCACTGTTTGTCATTCTAAGATGCGTGTAGACATTGGATTCAGAGTTGACTCTCCAGTCGATGCTGCTTGGTGACGTGGACGTGGACGACAACTGCCAGGCTAAAGGCGGTTAATAGCCCAAAATAAGTAAACAACGTCTCAATTCTCGCATTGGATCAATTTTCGGGAACCGGACTCATCCAAAAGCCCGTCGACCCCGACGTAAAGTAGAGAACGGTGGGGCATGGGGAGACACATGGCGATTAAGCTCGTGGCATCTGGCTCCTAGTGGTGCCACTTCGTCCCATTCAAAGTGACGCTACACGTTGATCTCGCGACGCCAACACGGTCACCCGCCCGGGGGTCGACCCCTGCACCCTTGAAAGGCGGGCTGGACGGCCATTGGCTGGTTTCCAGCCCTGCACGCAGACCCCGGTCGTTTGATGGGCTGGAGGGGGGGGGGCGAGAATCTGTCCGAAGACCTTCAAGTCCCCCGAAATTTCATGTCCGCGGATTTCGGTTCTTCTTTGCCATGCGAGCTCCGACCTGCCGCACAGTGCAAACAGGGCATCGTCAGGCATGGGTCTTGATGTCGGGCAGAGTTATATACCGACGTGTATCTCGTGTCATTTCAGCTTGTTTTTTGTTTTGTGGTCAAGGATTGTTCATTATCGTATGCTATCCAACCAGCAGCTCTTCCTCGACGCAGCTTGCGGAGCAACCATCGACGATACAGTTGAACAAGGCCAAAGGAGGGGGTATCGTGGGGTATATAGAAGCCAGCTCGTCAGACTGCTCCTTCTGGGGATGCCGCAGGTCTCGAGAATGGGAGCTTCTGACGAGGTACAAGAAGTAAAGTGTTCGACGTCCTGATGCCGGATCGGGATACCGAGCAGCAGCATGCTGGGAGATGTCGACGAGCCGTACAGCGTAGCAAACCTGCGTTGCTTTCCAGGGCAAAGGGTCCAAATAGATTCCGTTCCGTTGGCGATCGTCGTTCATTACTTGTCCACCGTCGAATATGGCTCCGGGCTTGATCCCCTCTTGATCTCATCCACGTCGTTTGAACTAACAGGCGACTGCTCGCACTGCTCAGGCGGGCTGTTCTCTGGAGTAGGAAGCCGAATACAAGTGCAATGCCTCAGCAGGGCTTCACATCTTGCCAATCTCTCCAGCAGCTCTTGATTAGGCCGTCTGCGCTTCCTTGGAGGAGCCGGCGTGCTGGGAGTGCAAACTGCTTTGAGCTTCGATGGTGAGCCTCTACTCTCTCCACATTCTTGTCTGGAAACTTATGGGACTCACCTTGATGCAATTGGAGCAAGGACTTCTCCGATCGCACTTCTTCTTTCTTTGTTGGCAGAGGACGCATGCTAGTATTCTCTTGCCAGAGGCTTTCTTGGGTTGGTCTGGGTTCATCGAGGACATCTTGGTAGAAGATGGCCGACCCGGCCAGTCCACTTGTTGGTGAGGAACAGTGTCGGACATTTTTCGTATATGGCTTTCCGAAAATTCGATGATCACTGCATCGAACTCGACGAGCTTCATGAGACTTGTCGGCTTTAAAAGTTAAACGCTTGTACACCAAAACCTGGGGATATCAAAGCTGCCGCTAGAGGGCCCTTGGCTTGAGCGCCTCGATGGGACTGGGGTAGGAGGGAGAGAGAACATCACGAGGATCCACATGGAGAGTGCGTCCTCAGGTAACGAGCAGATCATGCAACAATGCAGTACAAGGTTCTGGGGGGCAAAGGCGAGCAAGGGTCCCGCCATTGGAGGTCTGGCAGACTGTGAGGAGTGCCACACCCGGGCAGTCGGGCTCGACCTGCACCCCGAGAGCTTTCTCCACTGTATGATCGTGATCCCTGGGGGCCAGCATTCCTCCTCGGAGTTTCTTTGGTAAACGAAGGCCAGACGGAGCAAGTTGTTTTCCTTTTTGACGGGCTGTTAGAAGAGGCCGCCCTACCGCTGACGTTTTCCGCTCTTGCAAGCAGGAATTCGGATGCTGCGGGCTCGACAAGTCCGCTTGCTTGACTTCATAAGGCGAAAGGCCTCCTTCTGGGTGCAATCTTTTTGGCCTGGCAAGAGGTTTAAGCTTCTAGTCGCACATCCTTTTTAAAATCTCCTATTATTTGGTTGCAGGGTTCTTGGTGCACCACAACGTGACCAGTTCCTGATGGGTCTATCGATGCGTCAGTGAAGCTTTACACGGCTGTCACGTCTAAGTCGACTTAAGTATCCATAAGCTTCAACCCAAGCCTCGCACGAGCCCTCAAACACTATTCAAGGATCCAAAGCTACCCCACACTTTTGTCAGATACACTTTTACCCAATATAGCTATCTAACTATTTCTCAATGGCAACATCTCAACCCGGAGCCCCAACACAAGGGTCAGATGCCATGGAGGAGCAGCCCCCAATCACCACCACACAACACAAGACAGAGGCATCATCCAGCATGGCAACTGAATCCACCGCAAAGGACTCTCCATTGAGGGGGGTTTCGTCAACCACGGTGGGGGCCGGAAAAGACGAACGTGATGCCGCCCCAACGAGCACCGAGGATGAAGATGAAGACTCCGAACTCGAGCGCAGACACAGCATCGTGCGCGATCTCGCACGCCAATACACCCACCAGAGCCAGATGTCCACCATCAGCGGAAACCCGTTCCTGGCCGACGACGACAGCCCCTTGAACCCCAGGAGCGAAAGATTCAAGGCACTTGCTTGGGCAAAGTCGGTTGTCAAGATGCTCCACGACAACGGCCTCTCCTCCCGCAAAACTGGAGTTTGCTATCAGAACCTCAGCGTCTTTGGCTACGGGCAACCTACCGACTACCAAAAGAATGTGGCCAATGTGTGGTTGGAAGCTGCTGAGTGGCCGAGACAGGTGATGGGTTACGGTAAAACTCGCATCGATATTCTTCAAGAGTTTGATGGTGTTGTAAAGAACGGTGAGATGCTTGTGGTTCTGGGACCACCCGGATCGGGATGTTCTACGTATCTCAAGACCATCGCTGGAGAGACGAGTGGTATCTACGTGAACGATGATGCTTACTTCAACTATCGAGGTAAGCGCACATGAGTAAAGTTCACTGATCAAGGTCTAAGAGTTGCATAGGAATCACTGCACACGAGATGCATTCCCACCATCGCGGTGAAGTCATCTACACGGCTGAAGTCGATGTACATTTTCCACAACTCACCGTTGGCGACACTCTGTCCTTCGCAGCTCACGCCAGAGCCCCAAGGGACATCCCTGCAGGTATTGATAAAGAGACCTTTGTCGGACATCTCCGTGACGTTGTCATGGCCATGTTCGGCATCACCCACACTATCAACACGCGAGTGGGTAACGAATACGTACGCGGTGTATCTGGCGGCGAACGCAAGCGAGTTACCATCGCAGAAGCGTCTCTCAGCGGTGCCCCCTTGCAATGCTGGGACAACAGTACGCGAGGTCTCGACTCTGCTAACGCAGTTGAATTTTGCAAGACGTTGCGCCTTCAGTCGGAATTATTTGACTGTGCGGCCTTGGTCTCGATCTATCAAGCTCCCCAAGCTGCGTATGACATTTTTGACAAGGCTGTGGTTCTTTATGAGGGAAGACAGATCTTTTTTGGCCGCGCGGATGCAGCGAAACAGTACTTTATCGACCTTGGATTTGAATGTCCGGCTCGGCAGACTACCCCTGATTTCCTCACTTCCATGACGAGTCCGCAGGAAAGAGTTGTTCGAAAGGGCTTTGAAGGTCGCACGCCCCGAACGCCCGAGGAATTTGCTGCAGCTTGGAAAGCCTCTGCAGCTTACGCAGCCTTACAGCGAGAGATTGAAGAGTACAAAACCTCTCATCCAATCAACGGCCCCGAAGCGGAACAGTTCCGAGCCATGAAGCGAGCAGTTCAGGCAAAGAACCAGCGCAAGAAGAGTCCCTACACTCTGAGCTACTGGCAGCAGACTTCGCTATGCGTTTGGCGAGGATTCCGGAGATTGGTCTGCGATCCGACCCTCACGCTGTCGGCGCTTATTGGAAATTTCTGCATGGCTTTGATTGTTGGAAGCGTGTTTTACAACCTCAACCAGACGACGGGCAGCTTCTACCAGAGAGGTGCTTTGCTATTCTTGGCCTGTTTGTCTAATGCGTTCTCCAGTGCTCTCGAAGTAAGTAGAAAGGCTTTCTTTTACCCTAATTCTAGAGCTAACCGTGGGACCAGATCCTTACACTCTACTCGCAACGACCTATTGTGGAAAAGCACAACCGCTACGCTCTCTATCACCCCTCGGCTGAAGCAGTGGCATCTATGCTCTGCGACATGCCGTACAAGCTTCTGAACGCCATGACGTATAACCTGACGCTGTATTTCATGACCAATCTGCGCCGAGAACCGGGTCCCTTCTTCTACTTCCTGTTTGTGACGTTCCTCGTGACGCTTTGTATGTCCATGATCTTCAGGACAATCGCGTCGGCGTCCCGAACTCTCTCACAGGCCATGGTTCCCGCTGCTCTCCTCATCTTGGCAATGGTCACGTTCACGGGCTTCATCATCCAGATCGATTACATGCTGGGCTGGTGTCGGTGGATCAACTGCATTAACCCGCTGGGCTACGCTTTCGAATCGCTCATGGTCAATGAATTCCACAACCGGCAGTTTGAGTGCAACCAGTTTGTTCCAGCTTATCCCGATGTGGATCCAATCAACCGTGTTTGCTCGGCTGTCGGTGCGATCCAGGGCAATGCCATGGTTGAGGGGGACGCATACATCGGTTTGTCCTTCCAGTACTATCACGCTCACAAGTGGCGCAACGTGGGATTTGTCATTGCCTTCACCCTCTTCTTCCTGGCTACCTACATGGGCTTTGCCGAAATTGTCAGTGCCAAGAAATCTAAGGGCGAGGTGCTTGTGTTCCGCCGGGGTCACAAGATTGCTGCTCCAAAGTCCAACGATCCCGAATCAAGCCCTGCTGGTCGTATGGCTATCACCGAGAAGGAAGGTTACGGAGAGGGCCAGCCTTCGAATTTCAAGTCAACGAGTGTCTTCCACTGGAACAATGTCTGTTATGATGTCAAGATCAAGAGTGAGAATCGAAGAATTCTTGACAACGTGGCTGGTTGGGTCAAGCCTGGTACAATGACTGCCCTCATGGTATGTTTATTCACAGTCTCGTATCCGGGATGAATGCTTACACTCTATAGGGAGTTTCTGGAGCTGGCAAGACTACGCTTCTGGATTGTCTCGCAGACCGCACGGCCATGGGTGTAATTTCAGGAGACATCCTTGTCGACGACAAGCTACGTGATGCATCCTTCCAGCGAAAGACCGGCTACGTCCAACAACAAGATCTACACCTGTCAACGACAACTGTCCGCGAAGCCCTCAATTTCTCTGCCCTCATGCGTCAGCCAAAGAGTGTCCCGATGAAGGAAAAGCTAGCCTATGTTGATGAAGTCATCAAGATGCTCGACATGCAAGACTATTCCGAAGCTGTTGTGGGAGTTCTTGGCGAGGGATTGAATGTTGAGCAACGCAAGCGTCTTACCATCGGTGTCGAACTAGCTGCCAAGCCTCCTGTCTTGCTCTTTGTCGACGAGCCAACTTCGGGTTTGGACTCTCAGACTTCATGGGCCATTTTGGATCTGTTGGAAAAGCTTGCTCGTAGCGGCCAAGCTATTTTATGTACCATCCATCAACCTTCGGCTATGCTTTTCCAACGGTTTGATCGACTGCTTTTCCTAGCAAGCGGTGGAAAGACGGTCTATTTTGGTGATATCGGAGACCATTCCAAGCACATGATCGAGTATTTCGAAAAGAAGGGCGCAGACCCTTGTTCGCCAGAGGCCAATCCTGCTGAATGGATGTTGGAAGTTATCGGTGCTGCACCTGGCTCTGAGACGGAACTCGACTGGCCACAGATTTGGAGAGACTCGCCAGAATCCGCTGCTGTTCAGGAACATCTGAAGGAACTGTCTCATCACCATCTCGAAAAGCCAGCAAACGAAGACCCCCACTCATACGACGAATTCGCAGCAGGTTTCCAGACTCAGCTTCTCTTCGTGACTCGTCGCGTTTTCGAACAATATTGGCGAACACCCTCATACATCTATTCCAAGGCCGCCCTGTGTATTCTGATCGCCCTCTTCATCGGCTTCGTTTTCTACCAGGCGCCCAACACGAGACTCGGCCTACAGAATCAGATGTTTGCTATCTTCCAGATCTTGACCGTCTTTGGTCAGATGGTGCAACAGACCATGCCGCACTTTGTCATCCAAAGAGATCTCTACGAAGTCAGAGAACGGCCATCAAAAACCTATGGTTGGCAGGTCTTTATCCTGAGCCAGATCATTGTGGAATTGCCTTGGAATACCCTTATGGCTGCTGCCATGTACTTCTGTTGGTATTATCCCATCGGGTTGTACCGTAACGCAGAAGCGACTGACGCTGTCGCTGAACGAGGCGCTCTGATGTTCCTGTTGCTTTTGGTCTTCATGCTGTTTACTTGCACTTTTACTGATTTCATCATCGCGGGCTGCGAGTCAGCCGAGAACGGCGGCAACATTGCTAACCTGCTCTTCATGATGTGTCTCATCTTCTGCGGTGTCCTCGCACCACCAAGCTCTTTCCCGCGCTTCTGGATCTTCATGTACCGCGTCAGCCCGTTTACATATCTGGTCTCGGCAATTCTGGCAGTGGCAGTGGCAAATACCGATGCTGTCTGCGCAGCTAACGAGTACATCACCTTCCCTCCGCCCTCAGGACAGACGTGTTTGGGGTACATGCAGCCCTACATGGAACAAGCAGGCGGTTATCTCACAGACGACAATAACAACAGCACCTGTACATACTGTTCTATTGGAGACACTAATGTGTTCCTAGCGGGTGTGCAGTCTGACTATGCGGATCGGTGGAGGAACTTTGGGTTGATGTGGGTGTACATCATTTTCAATGTCTGCGGAGCCCTGGGACTGTACTGGCTTGTGCGGGTTCCCAAGAACAAGAAGGGGAAGAAAGAGAAGAAGGTGTGAGGTGTAGCATATTGGAGCGTTGAAGTGGATAGACGATTTGTTTATTTCTTGTTGTTGAGTTTGTTCCTTTATATGTATTTCTTAATAGAATAGTGTCTACTTTCCTGGATAACCCTATTATCTCTAAAGTGAGAACGTCTAATGTGTTTTGGAAATAACTGTCCACACTAGGAGTAGAACACGAGCATCCGATCTGTACACAAGAACTGGTCTGAATGGCTAGAAATTACAAATACTTCATCCGCATCTGATAGTATTTCTTTAGCTGACTTGTTTCGATAATCCCTGCATGTTCTATCTAAGTAATAGCTATTTAGTCATCTGCCTTGGCAGATTTATCCTGCAGCTTCTTCGCGACATTATATCCCAAGAACTTTTCCATGTTAGGCACCAAGAACGACATGGCCAGCAGAACCACCGAAAACGGGATAGTTGTGTAAAAGACAATTTTGAACGAGCCCACGTATGATTCCTTGAGGGCTGCTGCCACGGCCGCGACTATCTTGTCAGTAATGCCCGGCACTCCAGAAAAGTCGCCTGTAGCAGTGCCGGCTAGGAGTTGCTCCAGAGACGACTCGGGAAGACCGGCTCCCAAGGCTGCTGGAACAACGTTTTCTGGGATTTTCTTGGCCAGTTCATTGTTCAGGACCGAGACATAGAGGGCCTGTGCAATGGCACCTCCAAAGCCTCGAATTGAACCGAGAATTCCTGTTGCTAGGCCAATGTCTTGAGCTTCCCAAATCAAAGTGACTCCAGGGAACGTGATGTTTTCCACGAAACCAATTGCAGTGCAAACGATAGTGCCGATGGCAATTGTGGCTGCCCATCTATCGACTGAGATGGAGGTCAAAGACGTCATGAAGGCAAGTGAGATGGCAGACGCAATGATGACCTGCCACTTGACCTTGGGCACGTAGGACAGACAGAGACCAGCGACAGCTTGTCCTAGAAGGATGCCGCCTCCGACAACTGAGCTCTGCCACCCAATCTCAGTTGAGTCGGTAGTATATAGGGTGCCCAAGAGTGTTGGCCACAGAACAGTTAGAGAGTAGTACACCATTGAGCCAATAGTGGCACATGTGATGATGGCCACAAAGCTCAGCTTTTTGAACATGCGAGGTGCCATGAGTGGTTGAGTCTTGCAAAAGTATGCCTCTGAAAACCTATTAGTTATAATTCTGAATGATTTCTGAAAGACGTACCGTAGATGACAAAGGCGGCAATTGTTGCCACGCCAATAAGAAGAGTGCAGAGAGTCTGGGGACTGGCCCAGGGGTATTGTGTTCCTCCCCATGACAGACCAATCAGGAATAGCACACAACCAGACACATACAGAAAGATACCGATATGATCAAGGTCCTTGGTCATCTGCCATTTGGACTTTCCGTTGACGTGCAGCTGGTTGTAGTCGGGAGGGTGGTAGAAGAACCAGTAAAGGACAAGCGACAGCAGACCAAGGATATCCCCGATAAAGTAACTCCAGCGCCATCTAGAGGAAGTATTCTCAAAGAACGAACGGGCGATGACAGGGCCAAAGACGGCAAATGGAAGGGAAGACAGAAACACAAGAGACACGATGGGGCCTCGCCACTTGTTTGGCACCAATTCTCCCAGGATGATGCCAAATGAGAGCTGTCCCGCCGCGGCGATGCCGTTACAAACATTCGCAGCAATGAGCATCTCGACAGACTGGGCGCATGAGCCGATGATACAGCCGATCAGGCCAAGCACCGTGCATCCAAGGACCATCCACTTTCTGCCGTACATGTCGGAGAGTCGACCAAAGAGGAGGAATCCAATGGAGCTGCCCATGGTCCACATGGTGGCAACCCAGTTGATATTTTGTGAGGGACCGATGTCTTGGTTGATCAAGGCTCTAATCCCCGTCAGACAGTGTCACAGGCATGGTTGGGCCTGGGACAACAAACAAGGTATTCGCTGGCAGAACCCATCCGAGGTATGCGCAGATGCTACCGAGACACTGGGCCTGGATTCGAGAATGTTAGTGGGTTGTTCAAGGATGCTTTGCGATTTCCGCGTACCGTAACAGTTCCAATGAATTGTGCGCTGAGGAAGTATCCCTTTGGCATCTCTTCATAATCACCACCGATGGCCTCTGCATCGAGGTAATCAACAGTTCCGTCGGCATGAGTGACCTTGGCAACGTCGTGGTTTGAGCCCGAAGCCTTTTCGATATCGCCACTCTCACCCTCATAATGGAGAGCTTGTGGCTCCTTGTCGTTGCTCATCCCGTTATCGTGAGCCATGTTTGGTAGAAAATGACTCGAGTAAAGGGCTGATCCAAAGGCGAAGAAGTCGAAAAGAAGGTCTTGGCAAAGAATCCAGCAGCATTCTTACGATAATCAGTTCCATCGTGCATCGGGAGGAGTGCATTACCCCGGAAAACTGTCCCCAGGCGATGCCGAGAGCTGATGGTGTGGGGAGATGGTCTAGACCCTCTGTCGCAGATTGAACCGTTTGACGGCTGATCATGCGGGGAGTAACTTATCTGAGACGTAGCAAGGGCCATCATGACGTTTAACTGGGCTGAAAGGTTGAGGTGGTGGCGGGTAGCTCGGAACCGAGGCAAAGGATAAGCTTTTCCTAGCTGTGCTAGGGACGCCCGGAACATTCACCCGCGTCACTTCATGACACTTGACACAATTATCACACTGACCTTGAACCGGCAGTTGATACGGGCGGGTTGACCGATTTAACTACAACGTCTTGTGGCTTCACCGAATGTTCTAGGCTTGGATTTTGTTGACCAACATGCTTCCAATGATTCTAAAAGGCGGCGTTATCTTGTGGCTGGATCACTAGGCACTTGGAAGACATAGGAAGTCGGTGGGATAGGTCAAGAAGAATTATAAGAAGTGCTTGTTTGATGAAGCTTTTTGGGTCCCCTTTACTAAGTAGGACGTGAAAGGGTGGCCGTGAGACCTCAAGTAGATATTATTAGCGCGACTAGGTCTTGCTCACCACCAACAAGTGAAAAGCGTAGGCCTGTGGCAATTTGCTCAGCTGGGGGCTCATGTGATTAACAGCGCATTATGGCCAATTCAATCACTGCCATAATGAACAACCAAGGAGAAGAAATATGAAGGTGTTCTTACTGTTCACATGACTTCTCTGTTGTTAATGTCGGATATCTTCTCCCGCTGCCAAGTGAGCCGTGTCGCCTTGATTCTCAGCTCGATGACCCGTGGCAGTTCGGCACACGGCATGGTATGTATCCTTTGGGTCTTAGGTAAAGCAGGTACCTAAGTATTTACCTTATTCTCACGCTTAATGTAGGGTTAGCCAGGCCTAAGAAAGAGATAATATAATCATAAAAGAGGATATTTTTG
Source organism: Fusarium albosuccineum (assembly GCA_012931995.1). NCBI lineage: Eukaryota > Fungi > Ascomycota > Sordariomycetes > Hypocreales > Nectriaceae > Fusarium > Fusarium albosuccineum. The sequence goes on along the minus strand of JAADYS010000776.1, from coordinate 20,634 downwards.
TATCTCTAGTATCCCCTTATGAGAAAGACTACCCTAGAAGAGGAACCAGAGGCTACACACGAGTCGGAGGGCCAGAATTCTTTCGTCGCTTTGAAGACTTTGGGGGGAAACGACGACTAGGTTGTAAATTTGCAGTAAGACACATAAATCCAACACGTAATACTGCCTAGCAAACCAGCGCTCTAATGACAGTATCATCATAATTTTATCTCTTTTAGGGTAGTATTTCTCGTCAATTCCCTCTATCTATGCTGCTTATTCCCATCAAGGGTATGGCTTCAACGGTTCGAAAAAAACACAGTTTCTTTCCACATCAATAGCATCATAACCCAATGCTAACACAATTGCCTCTTGTCAATTCCCTCGATCCCTCGAGCTGGCTGTAGATTTGATCTCCGTCGTCGTCGTCGGTGATGGCGGAGTTGCGGTGCGAGAGCGCGATTGCCTGGGCTGCGATATGGGCTTGAGTCTGGGGTCCAAATGCGGGGGCCCCTGCCCTCAACCGTTCTTCGGTGTAATCCTGGTCCTCGGGTACCGGTAGGAAGGAGTCATCTGGTTCTTCATCCTCCTCCGGAGGGAGCTCGCGGTTCGGTCCTAGGGGCTCGTCGTCCTGCTCCTCTCCTCGGTCGACGGCCAGTTGATGCTGGTGTCAAACTCCGTCGTCATCTGGGTCCTCATGCTGAATGATCGTAGAGGACACTCTCTTCTGCTTACGACCCTTGACAGCCTCCCGAACCTGTGCGCTCTTGCTCAAAATGGAGTTGTCCTTTTCGAACTCCTTGCGCAGATTGTCGCACACCTCAGTGAACCACGCTTTCAGCCTCTGAGTAAGCTTATCGGTCGCAAAGCCAAGCCACGTCTCCGCTTGCTGCACGCTGCGAAGCTTCCCTTTCTTGGGGTCCGTAAGCCGTCGGGCTGCCTCTATAATATAGTTGAGGTTGTCATTCCAAAACTCCTGGTCATTCTTGGAGTTTCCCAGAGCACCCGAGCGAGCATTGAGAACATGTGTCCCATGATGATGACGTGGTCAGAGTGGTACGCCTTCTGGCCCTTGCTGTACTCCCTTTCGACGATCCAGCTGTACCGGTTGAATGGCGTGTGCCAGGCGTTTTTGATGGCTTCGCAGATGCAAATTTCCATCAGCTCAAACTCCAACCAGGGCGGCAATCCAATCTCGACAGACAGCTGTGTCATCCACTTTGTGATGTTCAAGTGTTCAATATTGTCGTGATAGGAATCCATCACTTTCAACATGTGGAAGGTGACAGCACCCTTCTGACCGGGATCAGCCTCCCGATCATCTGGAGCATCGCCTTGGCACTCAAGTGCCAACGCATGAAAATGCCCGTTGAGCAACATCGATGAGGATTAACGCCCACAGACATTGTCTGGATGTTTGCCACGAACACCTGGAGGTTAGAGCTTGGATCGTTCCGGGCAGCGATCACCGAAGCTCTTTCTGAAGCGCTGTTCGAAGATCGGACAGTTCCGACGGTGTAACCATAGAGTCGTCACGACGGCACTGTTACGGGCGTCAGCGATCATTCAAGAGCATAATCTTGTTCTCCGGCAAGGGAAAGGCTTTACCATTGGATCCAAGGGCGTAAATACCCCCAGGCGATGGAGCCAAATCTCAGGTGTGCTTCCCGCAGTATATAATATATAGGCGTGACGTTTGCGTGTGCTACGCCGCGGTAGTGGTGGAAACTTCAGCATCCCCCGGCCTGAAGAGTTGAACTGCAAAACCTCGGTCGTCCTTCTTGGCGGCGGCCGCTATAATTGCCGAGTCTTCGTGATGGCCCATTTCATCGACCACGATATGCGGTGAAAGAAAATCTTGTTGCGTACTTGATGCCAAAAGGCAGGAATCTGGAGAAGATGGAAGAAATCGATGAATTCCAAGAGTGAGGCAGGTTGTGGGTGTGGGCCTCTAAGGCCCACAGCTGTGGCGTGTTCACGTGATATATCACGTGGCACCCTGATGATGCTCTTTCCCGCATCGGTGCTCGCTGGCTTTTAGAACTGACCAGATGAATGTTCTAAGACAAGTAGTCCGACCACGGAGGAGCGACTGTTTCCATGAGCTAGATAGAGGCTGTATACTTCCTAGCGCGTTCGCCCTAATCAGGCCAACATTAGTTAGCTAATAGCGTGATATTGGTTGTACCTACTTTCAACTAAACTCGTCAAAGTTATTTCCTGCCTTGGTACCTTTTTTAGTATAGCAATGTTCTATGGATGTTTGATTCGCAGCTGCGTCTCTGCCTGCTCCCCTCCACTCCGCCCCCAGCCTACCTCACTCTCGACTGGCAAGCTCAAACCTCTTCGGGCTCAAGAACGACTTGCCCGACCATTGCAATCCTGAAACCCTCAGAAGTTGCATGAGTACGCTCGGCGGCCTCATCAGCGGGTCTTTCGTTCTCGTCGGTAGCCTCTGCCACAGCCCCTCCATCCTTTGGAAAGTTGTGAAGAATAACGCCGTTCTTCAGCGGAGGCAGGGTCCCCTCGACGTGACCCATCGTCAGTTCTTGCCCTGGCTCCTAGCTCAAAGCAATCCTGTCCAGGTTCGCCTCCGAGATCTTAGAGGAATGGGTTGGATTCTTCATCAAGAAACGGGCGACGGCCGAGTAGAAATGGCCCTCTCTCCTGACAAGCTCATGGTCCATCTTGTCCCAAGAAACACGAGCACGTGGGTATCTGTTTGATTCGTGTCCAAGATACATGCGAATGATCTCGTATGTGCAGATCAGCCGGTTCTCACCTTCGATTTCGGGAGAGATCTGGCCTTCGGCAACCAAGATCGGCGCATACTTTTGCGCCATGCGGGAATCCAAGTGCGCATCAAAGGCATGGCGTAGATACACGATGTCCCATTCGACTACCTTGTTCTGCCCGAGGCGCCAGAGTCGTCCGACGGCGTGCATCACTGTCGGTAGGTTGTGCGGGTACTCAAGAATGATGCCGTGGTGGCATGCTCCTTGATAGTTGACTCCGAAAGCACCCAGCTGAAGGGACGTGATGAGAACACCCACGTCTGTTTTCGGATCGTTGAAGTGTCGAACAGCCTTGGCACGCTCATGGGCGGAGTGAGCGCTACGAACGTGGAGAGATCTGACGCCAAGGCACGTAAAGAGCCCGTTAAGAATCCTGCCGATGTTAGCAAAGTTCTCTGTAGGAACATGCAACAAAACTTTAAAAGTACTCACATCGAGGTCAGAGGATGATTGACGTAGATCAAGACACGCTCGCCTTGGTCGTTCAGCTCGATCACCCTCTGAACTGTCCAAGACAACTTGGGGCTTCCAAAGCACAACATTTGCGCCATATGCACTCGTGCTGTGGGGAAAGGCACACTACCATCGGGGCGGGTGTGGTAGAAGAACCATTGAAGGCCTCCGCTTCGATCGTTCAGGACGACCGAATTGATTTCATCCACGCCGGCTCCAGGAATGGACAGGCCTCTCCTACCGTAGTAATCTGCCATTCTGTGTGCATCGCTGTCTATCTTGCCCAATAGGTTACGGGCAACGGGATCATTCTCAGTCGCCTCAGTATTCTTGGTTGGCCGCCCTCTGACGACTTCGCGTGCGGCCAGGCCGTCAAGGAGCTTCACGTTGCGGAAATTGGCTTGCGTGAGGGCGTAAAATTTCAGATGAGTCGTCAGTAGAGCAAGGGTTCTTAGAACATTGTTGTCAATGAACAGACGTGTTTGGGGCTGGACAACTCCATGGCCCATGTGTGATGGATACTTTGAGACGTTGTTGATGAGCAACTTGTCGAAATGTTGCCGAATCAGACCCTGAATCACATCCAGATCAGCCTCGTGTGGGGCTAGTTCCACTGTCCGAACTTTCATGTCTGGGATGTCGCCGCCAGGTGACGCGATGGAGCCATCAGGGAGCGTCAGCTCGGATAGCATGCCGCGACGGAGGCATAGCATCTCAAGAAGGGGCTTGATGGCAACCTGAGCAACATTGGCATTGTTCTTCATCATCCCTTTGAATGCGTCAAACAGCTGGGGATTCAAGAGGAACAGCGGACCTCTCCCATCTCCCACGAACGCGATGTACTCCTTCTTCAGTTGCAAAGCATACGAAGAATCTGCTCCCTCGTCAGAATCTTCCTCAGTGTCATTGCCAAGACAGCGATCCATAGTTAGTCCTTCCCAGGTCTCGCCTTTCTTGATGGTTTCCCAGGCCTGCTTGTTGTAGAACGTTTGGGGCCCAACTGAACTAGCTTTGCTGTACTTGAAGGGCCACGCATGTCGCCACACCAAGTTTATGTATGCCCAGATGTCATTCAAGTGGTTGAGAAGAGGCGTTGCTGAGACGATCAATAGAGCCTCACGAGGGAGCATCTTGACAAGCTTGTGTGAGACAGAGTTGCGGTTCTTGATCAAATGCCCTTCGTCACAGATAACCCAGTTGAACTGTGCATTCGAGATGTTAAGACAAACTCCCTTGTTTAGCACTTTGCCGCCTTTGGGACCTCTCTTCTTGTATTTTCGGCTCGACGAGGGCCCAGGGTCGATATCGTCTTCTTCTTCCTGGACCACCTGGGGCAGGTCGGATTGATCGACGACTTGAGGCTTTTTCCTGGTGACCATTCGACGAACGGCGGTAGTGTACGGAACAAGAAGAATATGGCACAATGTCTGCGTAACTGTGAGTCAACCAGTACTAGATAAGTAATTCAGTATGACATACCTCAGGCTCTTCATGCTTGGCAGCGCACTGGTCTATCCAACCCTGAATTCCTCCATAACTAGCGAGAATGAACGGTGTCATACTCGGGTCTGGGGACGTGCTCTTGATACCGTAAGCGACACGAATCTTGAAGAAGCTCCCAAACCACTTGGAGAACTCCTTGAAAATCTGGCATACGACAGCAGCCGGGCAGAAGATGATGCTTGGCTTGAAGTGTCGCTGCCCCACGATCACCTTTCTGGTTCCTTCCTCATGCGCTTTTCGGTCAAGGGAACAATGGATAGCCAATGCCATTCCGATTTGTAGAGTCTTGCCAATTCCACACTCATCTCCGAGGATTGCAGCACGCAGTGGGGATTTCAAATGCTGGTATATCCACCAGGCTCCTATTTAAAGTATCAGCATGAGACGGAGATGGCTTGTGCTAGGGGTCGAGTAGGACAACTTACCAATCACTTGGTGCGGTTTGGCAGGAGGGGCAGTAGCCTGCATTCCTGGGGCACGGAGATCCTTCCAGTCTCCAATACCAATTTTTCCACAGATGTCTTCAAGATCTGTTTCGTCGGCTGATAGAGCATCCATCAGTTGGCGTGCCTGATTGAACCCTGTCATGTCGCAATCATCATCCGCACCAGCGTCTCCGTCAACCTCCCTGCCCCCCATCATGGTGTTGTCCTCATCATCTGAGTCTGGTTCTGCCTTGATCTCTTCTCCCTGATACGTGCGAAGCACTTCGTGACATTCGCCCTGGGCAATGACCTGTAGGTGGCCAGCCTTCACAGTTGAAAGGGAGTGGTCATTTGCCGCATCTTCTGGGGCCAAAGAGTTTTCATCTGGGCCGAGAAAAGAGTCGTACTCAACATTGGCGTGTTTGAGAAGCGCCTTGACGAGAACACTCTTCTCGGCGGGGTTCATTGCCGAAAGGTTGGTGCCTGTACGCTTCGAGATACCAAGTGAGATATCAGACCGCGAGTTGATCTTGGACAGGGCCTGGACAATGTGGTCCGTCACCTTTGCGCCCAAAAGCAGCTGAGAATCCTTCGAAGATTGACCTGGGTCAATTTCAAGTTTCTCAGCAAGATCCGGGTACTGCTTGTGAATGTCTTCAGTAGTAACGAGGTCAGTAAGCTCAGTCTTGGAAGCGCCCATGTCGCATCCTCGATGGTTATTTTCGAATTCCATATCGCTGGTGGCGAAATCCAGCTTCTTCTTCGTAGCTGAGCCTTGGGAAACACCTGCAACCTATGCACTGTGCTTCAGTGGCTCCTTGGTGTCGCTGTCTTCCTCCTTGGCCCGCTTGGCAGGGCCGGCCTCTGGAGGCGAGGCAGAACGCTTTGGAGGCATCGCTGTCGTAATCTGGGCTGCGAGCGTTGATTGAAGAACTAAAGATTAATTAAGAGGCTACTGGCGATGCGAGGATTGAAGAAGGGAGAAACGAAAGGTGCGAGGAAGAGTGGAGCGGAGATTAATATAGGCACGTTGCGGCCGCTGCCCTAAGAATTAGGCCTTGATGCCTCAGAAGCAAACTGCCTAAGGCAACCAAGCGCCAAACACGCAACATCGCAACAATAAGAAAACAAATAAAACAAGAGAGAAAACAATGAATACAACATTGAATATGAGGGCAATATACAAACAGAGATCCCACACCCAGTTTGCCCTCCCGTCTATGACCCTAAGGATCACAAGCCTCCTCACTCTCCACTTTGAACGCGCTTTCTCTCCTCTTCAACCCTCATCCACCGTTTTTCTCTCCTTTCTCAATCGCATATCCTTCTATACACACACTTCTCCCTCTCATACCAGAAACTCTAATTCATCTACTCTCCACTCTTCAAAAAGACCTCAACAGAGGCGACGCAAGCCACCGAAGACCCATCGCGAGCGACGCGAGAAACCATAAAGGGCGATGGTTTTCCTCCAGTCGACGGACACGTCAGTGAGGCATACAAACTGTCCCCTAAAACATGAATCATCACCAGCCGTGCCACCGACTTCTTTCATCACACGCACGATGCCAACCATTTACAAGAACGCAAGAATTGTAGCTTCGTTATAAAGGCAGATGACTAGTTTCTTTCCGACTTTTATGCCTTCAACTATCTGTTCAAAGGCTCAAGCTCATCCTAGATCTAGTGGCGGCAGCGGTATAAATCCTACCTCAGCACAGCTATGACTCTCAAACAACTACTTGGGTCAAGGGCTGTATATATTTCTAAGTCTTACGCATCATACGGTATTAATTATCTATAAAAATGAACACCAATTTGAAACAGGGCTCTCCTCTAATTCAATTGTGTTCTTTGTTATTGTAGGAGCTATGCCCTTGACGCGGAACAATGCAACTCAGATGGCTCCTCTGTTCTGTTCCTATTATTTCATGTGCTGCAGAACTTCTGGCTTCTCCTCAACTACGCCAGAAGCAGAAGGGCTTCACCATCACCCATAACAAAGAGGCGACCTAACCACATCGTAAGATTACCTTGATCATTACTGCACACTATTCTAGGGGGTGGTACATGGGTGAAACAACGGTATGCCAGTTGTAATTGATACTTTTGACTTGGCCTAAGTACCTAAGTAAAGTGTTACGTAAATAATTTAAAGAAATGGTGATAGGGCCATAAGGAGCTTAGATGATTTTATTACAACCTATGTTTTGTAAATACTTTCCTTAATATCGCCCCACACTCTTGATAAAAATCTTAATCCACATAGCTGGAACTGGCACAGTTTTATTTCAACCCCGTCAGCAGGCAACAAGGGTGCCCAATAATTCCTCTTATATCCCACTAGATACCACCATTCTAGCGGCCTCCCAAGATGGTGGAACGTAAATTCGTGGCAGAAGTTCCCAAGCTTGGGGTATAGCTCGGGATCAAAACCAACCCCCTAACCCATCCCGTATCAGACAACAACTCAGCGCTCGGGAAGTGTCAAGAAGGGGTCCAGTTTGCTCTGTTAGCAGGTGTGCTCAAAGCAGAGGGGAATCCTTAGGTGAACTTGGCATGACAATTGGCTCAGGCAGTAAGAGTTGATACAAACCTTGTCGGGCCGTATTTCCTTCACTACTAGACAATATAATCATCATCATCATCATCATAAAAGTGAAGGAAAAAGCCGTTGTGCTCCGTCTATGCAAATAGTGACGCTGGCCAGAAGAGTCACCAAATTGCCACACATCTCAAGTTGACCCTGCATTTGAGTTACGCCAGCATCCACAACAGAAGACGTCTCCAGTAAAAAGTTTCAGTGGTCAAAATAAGCAGCCAAGAAAAAGTCAATCCGGATCGATTACGACGTCGTCAACTTTCTTTTATTGGAGAGGTTGGAAATGGTGGAAAAGACTTCGTCATTTGCTTTTGGTCCAATCAAAATAAGAGGGCAGAAAGCCACATGTAAATCGCATCTCCGGTCACAAATGCACACGTTACCTTGACCTGCCCTGTAGTCAGGAATGAAAACGTCTTCCGACTTGCAGCAATTGAGTCCCTGGATAGTTAAACTTCACTTCATCTTTAAAGAAACCTCGCAGCAGCAGAAACTAATCTACAAGGCCATTTGTCATCACCTTTCTTCATCGTATCGCTACTTAGGTATAAAGTACGACCTCCCCTGTTGTCGGATTCAAGTCATCGGTTCATGCTTCCAGCCGTGTCACACACTCAACATCACTGAAAGATGGTCGGACACTCCATATTGTTCTCCCTGCCGTGGGAAATCCTACTTCTTATCTTTGATGAACTGGACCCGGCGTTCCAAGTTGCTTTTGCCCTCGCAGCCAAGCCCTTCTGGACAGGCTTCTTCCCGAGTGGCAAGGTGTCACTAAATGATGAGGATAATCTCGTCGATCTTCTCATGCTTCTGGAGAGGGATATCCCGACTCGATACTTCTGCTTCCAGTGTGCCCGGCTTCGCCCCTACAGTCCTAGTGGTGAGCCAAGCTGCGATCACCCTCCACCCTCTCGCCTGAGTCAAAAGTTCCAATACGTGAGGAAATACTATCCCTCCTGGATGCCTGAGAGCGAATGGCCTGATCTAAGCTTCCTTGACGCTCGCTTGGTCATGAATCGACACTTCTACGGCCCGTCATACGGTTTACCCCTCAAGAGACTGGAGTACCGCACCGACGTGAAGAAGTATCTGGATCTGGGCCACCGGCGATATTTCACCCGATATCAGAACCAGAAGCTTCATAGAGAAAAGAAACCTTGGAGGGTCATACACATCTCAAATGCCAAAATTGTCAATGATGAGCTACTCTTGGCTCGATCTCTCACTATCGCTGGCCCTTCTGTTCCGTTGAAGCAATTCAGAAGGGTTCTGGAGAAACTTCAGTTACCTCTCTGTCGCCACCTAGCGTGCAGTCAGACCATGCCTTTCCCCTATCGATACGACGGCAGTATTGGTTATCGCCAGCTGCCGCAAATATCCTTTCTTCACCCTACCGAGAACAACAGTACTGAATACGCCGGATCCTGCGCCCAGTGCTTCACAGACTACGTCATTTCCATCCGTGGACAGGCTGGGGTCACGGAATGGGTTTTGGAGCTGTCGGTCTATCACCGGTTCGGGAGCTTTCGAACTCCTGGAGACCTCATCTGGCTGTCTAACGTTACGGACTCTAGTCCTTCGAGGTTGGGCCTTTTCAACCTCACTGGCCATAGAGAATTTGGTCCGGGGGAGATACGGAGACGATGGCACTTGGGCAGTGCAGCTTTTGTTGAGAAGGAGTCGGTATGGGCTGCGAAGGATACTTCGATGGCTTAGCCAGTTCATCCCAAATCACAGTCACATTCTGGGTCTACAGAGGTGCGCAGTCACCTCTATAAATGCACAAATATGTCCATAAACATTTGCTCTGGTACGTCACTGTCCGTTAACGTGTGATCATGTCTCGTATCTTCTCCAAGCCACATCTGATGGCGCGCAAATCGGGTTCCTTGAATCCAGGGCCCCGAGGCTGCGCCAAGCTAGCCGATCTTTTCGCCCAATCCTTCCAGGGGTACTGCGGCACAGAGTGAAAGTATACGACAGATGCATGGGCGAGCTTGTGAGACCATTGGTCGGCGCAGATGGCCAAGAAATGCATGGGTTGAACTTCCGTTGGTTCCGCGACTAAAGAGAGCCGATTACGCGTCTGAACTGAACGAAGCCGATAGACTCCTAAAATACGCGTGTTTGTCATGGTATGATTCAGGGCAAATATGAACTTTCACGCTGAATCAGCGGAGATCACCAACACTTGATGCAACCATTCTAATCCTATCCTGCCCCTGTGCTGTTTCTAAGGACGTGCCTCTCTAGCTTCATTGATCAACGCGCGTCTCTTTTTGAGCCCAAGCTGATTTAAGAACAATGGACAACTTTTGCGCTTAGTCGGCGGATATCGCTGCCTCTTTTTGCTCCCGGATTTGCCCTCGTTCCACCCCTGGCCTACTGCAAGAGAGTTCGTATTGCTGACACTTAGCCCTGTGCCTGGTCTTGGCTTTTAGGTTAGTTGTCTGAAAGCGTCAACACCATCGTTTTCGCTCAGCTGCCTTTATTAGGCAGCACCTCGACTTTCATGTCTGTTCACGTTGAACTTCGACTAACTTGTTTGTCACTGACAATCGTTTATACGCCACAGTCTTCGTTCTCTCGTTCAACTATTACATCGTAATTAAACTCATTTTCTCAATTCTTGTTCCTCTATTTCATTATTCTCAACACAACTCACTATCAGTAACTCTCGTGCTGCAGAAACCCATGTCAACTCGAGCATCAATTCTGTCCCTCGACGGCCACTTTCGTAGCAATTCCCGAATACGCCATCTCAAGCCATTCCCCTATCGAATTCTTCGCTGCTCATCAATGTTCGCGATGCCTATCTCTCCTCACGTTCATACGAACTCGATTCCAGCACAAGTATCGTTGTCAACAGCTGGTTAAACGCATACCAAGGAACGCTTGCTATTGACAAGCATCTTGCCGAACGAGTTTGGGAGCATACATGTCGACGGAGGAAAGATCAAACTGTCATCCTGAGGTACGCTTGGAACCCGGGTCAACTGAGCCACTCATTAACTCTGATAGTTCTCTCCATCGATCAACACCATCTGTTCTCGAACCCCTCTTGTCATCCTTTCCTTTCACACTTCCGTCATCAATATTCAGCGCGCTGAATGCCATTCAACCTCTCATCAACTGCGTCACACCTGAAAACCCATCCACGCCACGATACGCTGCATTGGGTGTGAGATTGAGTCTAGGCCAGGATGGGGCTTTGAAAGGCGTTTCACTCAACTTGCCCCGCGATGGACTCGACACGAAAAGGGGGCTTTTCGATGTGCCCCAAGAAGCCGGTTACCGAGCCTTTGACGTATTTTACTACATACTCAAATCAGTCACCACCGACGCCGAGCGAGAGTATCTGAGGTTCGATCAGCCTTCCAAATATGTCCTTCTCAACAAGTCCAAGACATTCAATCCTCCTTCATACATCCCTACAGCCGACGATGCCGCTGCTGCCGGCGACTTTCGACAAGCCCTCCGCGAGATCGGCATCAAAGGCTCTCTCCACCGTGACTTCATCTCAAGCCTCGTTGGGTTGCTCAAGTTTGGAAATACTCTTAGCGATGATTGCGACATGGCATCCCTAGTTGAGGCCTGTGAAGATGCTGGAAGTTTGCTGGGCATAGAGCCATCTGTGCTTCATGACTGCAGCCTCGATGAACGACAGAGCTTTGCTGCTTCTCTATACGAGTCTCTTATTCACTGGGTTACCTCAAAAGCAAACGAGGCGATTGCCCTGCAGTTTGGTACTGTTCAAGACAAAGAGCTAGACGACAAACCAGGTTCAGATGACGGCAGTTTAGGTGATTTCAACGTGACCGTCATTGACGTCCCCGACCCAGCATGTGGCAAAGCAATTGCTAGGCAATCTGCTTTCGATGACTCACTCGGTTTGAATGCGGCAATGCTCAAGGATGGCATGATGGCCCCGTCTGTTGGGGCCGGTGTATTGCAAGAGATGCAAAGAGCTCTCTCCAACGCAACTCCTACCAGTACGAATCGCCAATCTTGGCCTCTAAAGGATCTTGTATTGTCCGAGATCTGCTCCAAGGCCGAAGACGATAGTTTCCTGCAAAGAATTTCAGTACCTGCTGAGAAAGATGGCGCCAAGGACGACACCAATCATGGCCTTGGCAGCCAATTCGATGTCTCTTCACTCATCGCCTCGACCCAGGTCTGGCACCACCTTTCGCTCCATCCATCCGACGAAAAGCCAGCTGCATTCACAGAGTCATCGCCCCCTTCATCAATATGGTCAACCGAATCCGTCTCCCGGCAGATTCTCTCTTGGAGGCTCTCGGAATGGGCCAATCGCCGACGCACATATCTCGGATTCACTGCTCACTTTGAAATGGACGAATTCTCACAACGCTACTCCCCTCTGGGTTGTCAGAAAGGGCAAGACGGTATCAACTACTGGCTGATGCAACACAACTGGCACAGCGGCCAAGTCTTTGTTGGCAACACTTGCGTATGGATGTGCGAGAATACATGGCGAGAGGCCGAGAGCTTGCTCGATCTGGAACTGCTCCGAGGCTCTGAAAATGGAACCGAACTCAAGCACCCGACATATTACCACAACTCTTTATCGTCTCTGCCTTTCACTCCAGGCCCTTATGGGAGTCGTGATCAGTTGCTTACGCTACACGGTGACGCGAGTCAAGTCAACCTGGATCAGAAAGTCAACACTGCGCCCCCATCAATAGTCTATCCCTATCCCGCCGAAGGGAAGCTGGCTGACGACTTCAAGCCCAACATTGAGCCTATTTATATTTATAAAGATTTCCCTCAATCTTCTAGGGACCCTGAAATGGCCACCGTCAAGCACACTGAAATCACAAAGACGACCACCAGCCGGCGCATCTGGGTCGCATTTGTCTGGGCTCTTACTTTCTGGATCCCCACCCCTTTGCTCAGACATGTGGGTCGAATGAAGAGACCTGACGTTCAGATGGCCTAGCGCGAGAAAGTTGTCCTGGTTTTCATCATCATGCTGATCAACGCCTGGCTTGTCTTCTGGGTTGTTGCCTTCGGACGCCTTCTCTGCCCCAATATGGACAAGGCGTGGAGTCGGAAGCAGGTTGCTACACATCAAGAAGATGACGACTTCTGGGTCAGTATCCATGGAAAGATATACGATATCACGGACTTCTGGAAGCAGCAGCACAGCGATACCGACATCGAAACGACCACAGCTAACATGCAGCCTCTCGCGGGTTTGGATCTGGATAACTACTTTGTGCCTCCCCTGCACATGGTCTGCAAAGGTCTGGGGATCAAAAAGACGACTCGGCTGGCCACCAACAACACGCCAGAGTACGTAACCGCGGTGCACACCTCCGGATACTACGCCACCGACCGTAAAAGTGCCCTTTATAATGAAGATTGGTACTGGACAAATTTTGAACCTGGCATCAAGGAATATTATCACGGCGACCTCGTGTACAGCAAGTCCAAGGTCAAGGATGAAGGCGAAAATCAACACATGTGGGCCATGTACGGCGATCAGATCTACGACCTTACGGACTATTTCTACACGCAAGACTTGTACAAGGGTGCCGACGAGTATGTCTTTTTGAATGAGAGCATCACGGACCTTTGGAAGAAGCGCCCTGGAAAAAACATCAAGAAAGCACTGGATGAGATGATCAGCTTGACGGCCAACAACAAAACAGCACAGACCAACGTCCTCAGAACTTGGAACTGTATTCAGAACCGCTTCTACAAAGGCAAGACAGACTTTCGAGAGTCTGCAAGGTGTCAGGTCAATAACTGGGTTCTGCTGTCTTTCATGATCATGGTTTGCGTTGTGGTTCTCGCCAAGTTCCTGGCAGCTCTGCGCTTCGGGTCGAAATATCGCCCTTCCGCACAGGACAAATTCGTCATCTGTCAGATTCCCGCATATACCGAGGATGAGGAGTCTTTGAGGAAAGCTCTCGATTCTCTTTCTGACCTTAAATATGACAACAAACATAAGTTGATATGCGTCATCTGCGACGGTGTTGTCGTTGGTTCCGGGAATGACCGCCCGACGCATAAACTATTGCTCGACATTCTTGGCGTCGATCCTCGAGTCGACCCGCCTGCGCTACCGTGTCAGTCAGTGGGTGCGGGAAGCAGCCAGCTCAACCATGGAAAAGTCTACTCTGGGCTCTATGGGTACGAAGGCAACGTGGTGCCCTATCTTGTTGTCGTCAAGGTCGGCAAGGAATCCGAGCGAAGCAAGCCGGGTAACAGAGGCAAGCGAGACACTCAAGTTCTCATCATGCGATTCTTGAACAGGGTCCATCACCGATCGCCAATGAATCCGTTGGAGCTTGAGATGTACCATCAGATCCGAAACGTCATCGGGGTCGATCCGGGCCTGTATGAGTACCTTCTTATGATTGATGCCGACACTTGCGTTCATGAAGACGCACTCAAGCATCTTGTGGCTTCTTGTGCGTATGATGCCAAGATTGCTGGCATATGCGGAGAAACACAGCTGGATAACTCGGAAAGGTCCTGGTGGACTATGATACAGGTCTATGAGTATTTCATTTCTCACCACCTAACTAAGTCTTTTGAGAGTCTCTTCGGTAGCGTAACTTGTCTCCCTGGATGGTATGTGGTCCCCCGTCAATGATTGCAGATTGAATGATTTCAGCTAACAATAGTCTCCCAGCTTCACCATATACCGTCTCAGAACTGCGGGTGGACGCAAACCGTTGATTATCTCCGATGCCGTTATTCGAGACTACAGCGTCGGCAACGTCGATACGTTGCATCAGAAGAACCTCCTAGCTTTGGGAGAAGACCGCTATTTGACAACTCTAATGACCAAGCATTTCCCCCAAATGGCATACAAGTTCCTCCCTGACGCCACCTGCAAGACCACGGCGCCGGACTCATGGAAAGTCCTTCTTTCACAGCGCCGTCGATGGATAAACTCAACAATCCACAACCTTATGGAACTTGTCTGTCTGAAAGACCTCTGTGGATTTGCCTTCTTTAGCATGCGTGCTGTCGTTTTCCTCGACCTGTGCAGCACAATCATCCTTCCAGCTACGTGTGCTTATATTATATACCTGATTATCAACGTAACGCAGCAGAACGGGCAATTTCCTCTTATCTCGATCATATTGTTGGCGGCAGTCTACGGCCTGCAAGCACTGCTATTTCTCTTGATGCGGAAATGGGAGCATGTTGGGTGGATGGTTATCCATCTCTTGGCCTACCCAATCAACTCAGTCATCCTTCCAATCTACTCCTTCTGGAACCAGGACAACTTTACCTGGGGAAATACTCGCGTGGTTGTCGGGGAAGATGGCAACAAGCAGGTTGTCGCTGTCAACGATGAGTCTTTTGACCCTCGGTCTATTCCTCTTCAGCTCTGGGACGACTATACGTGCGCAAATGACCTACCGCATACCCATACCCATGACCCATACCAAACTCAATTGGGGATGATGTATTCAGCAAGACAGCTTGGTTCCACAATGACGCTGAACACACTCGTCGCAAACCCTCATAGAGGTTCCTACGCCACCAACTCTTCAATCGTAGATTACCTCGATCCCCTTTCGAGAAATAATGCGCAATCTACGATATTCGGCGGCGCTGTAATGTCTGATTACGCTGGGACGATGGCGGGAGTTCAGCCTGGCACATATCCAGCCACGGACCTCGACATCAAAAGCCATCGGGACTCGGCGCACCTCCGAAGCGCCTCTCGACTCTCGATGCTTGATAGATCGGGACATCCATCATTTTTCAGTACCACCTCTCTGCAGCTCGGCGAGGATGAGCTAGACGAAAAGACCATTGTGGAAGCTATTCGATCAGTGCTCGGCCAGGTCGACCTTGATACTGTAACGAAAAAACAAGTCCGCGCTCTTGTGGAGCATCGCCTGCAGAGAGAGCTTGCTGGAAAGTCACGGAGTTTCATGGACCGAAAGATTGATGAGGAACTGGAAAATATGTAATTTTATGGGCTTTTCCTGGATTGAGATCGGATGAGATGATTGTGTTTTTGAATTAATACTACCCACTTAATACTTTAATAGTAATGATGTCTAGTTTATGATAAGGTTCATGTGTTACGCGGGTTGATGTGCGCCATGTCCCGTCAAGGGCAGGGCTTTTAACAAACTGTGTTCTTTTTACTTGACTATTATTATTTAACTTTTGCTTGCCACAGCTGTAGCTTTAGACCAATGCTGACACGGTTTCCTTTGTTAAGTTTTATTCTGCGTTGAGCAAATAGTGATACCGAATGCATTATGAAAGGTGATCTGGCCCTGGGTTATGCAATATTGGATTTGTTAAAACACCAGTCATGTGTGAAAACTGTTTTCTCTGGTGGTTTGGCAATGATCTCATTCAACGAGAAACTACTCTCACGCCAGAACTCTACCGACATTGGCGACAAAGAAGTACAGTCCCGGGATGATCCTCCATGTCATATATCTCTATTGACGAATTATATAGCAGAAACAAGAGACAATCCCGTCTCTTCCTTCCTGTCGCTGCCAAGATATCTCGGTTAGGAACTAAAACTGCCGCCTGAACCGACTTGAAGATGAAGTGACGATTCTGAGCAATTCCCGTAAGCGAACGTCCATCAATGACAGGCTTGGCTTGCAGGACGCAAGTAACAAGTGAAGTCGGATATGCGCACTCATGACCCCGGATTGTCTCGCTGTGACGTAGCATACTGATGCAGGATACATCACCCGGGGCTGGTGTGGAGGCAGACCCGGACTGCCCCGTGTGACAGGGAGCAAGTAGTTCATCAGAGACTAAGAATGGAGATAGACTTGCATGTTTGAGAGATTAAGTAGAGCATTGGGGGTTCCGTTGACTAATTTACCCCCGCTGCGGGAAAAGAGCAGCAGGTAGGATCGACGGTGAGGTCCCACGAACAGCCTGTGACAGGGGGATCTGTGTCGTGTCGGAATCATTCGGGTGGCATGAACCCCTCACAATATCGGGGGAGTTTGGTCAAACATTGCCAAGGCGCCGGCTTATTCGCCCTCGCTTTCACTACGTCATTGGAGCTGATGGTGTGATGCTGGACTGGTGAGTTGTGCGAGACAGTCCGAGACATGTGTTGTGTGAAGCACTCGCACAAATATGATAAC
Source organism: Fusarium albosuccineum (assembly GCA_012931995.1). Lineage (NCBI taxonomy): Eukaryota > Fungi > Ascomycota > Sordariomycetes > Hypocreales > Nectriaceae > Fusarium > Fusarium albosuccineum. The sequence goes on along the minus strand of JAADYS010000776.1, from coordinate 3,752 downwards.
AATCTGTCCCATGTGCTTTAATTCTGGCTTTATTTCGACAACTCTTTTCTTCATGACGGCAGCGTGCAGCGGTAACTTTTTGGGGTGGTGTCCTCCAGCCGAGATATCACATCTTCCCCAACAGCCAAGACCAACTCTACCAGGGTCCTTCGGAGTCGCCGACTGCAAAGGCAACCTTCCCCGCAATCTGCTCGGTGCATTACTGGAACATGATTTGGAACCTGGGACTTCGCACGATCCTTCATACAGATCCGGTGCAGAATCTCCACCGAGACTGTGACTGCGCGCGCTGAATTTCCCCGTATGGGTGTACTGCAGGGGGCACACATGATGGATGGGGAGAACGTTGGTGCGTCTTGCGGTCGCGGTCTGGACCTCTCGAGATTGGCTATGAACCACCGTTGAATTTACAGACTATTGGTGATAGCTCACTGCAAAGTAGCTGACATTGAATCCATCCACGTCATTTCCCAGAGGCATCGTAATCCATTCACCAGCTGTTGGCCAGTTCCCAATCCTCCCCCGCAGAACAAGGTTGCAACCTGCTCCCTCCTCCTCAGCCCTGTGTTTCTTTTGCGCTTAGTACACATAGAAAATCGTAGTCTCGTTCTCCTGCGACCGAAGCTTGCGGTTGCGCCTAATCAAAATAATCTTGGCCAGCCAAGCAAGCGCAGCGGTAGCAATACTGAAGGCAGCACTGCTGGACATGGCAATGACATATCGCGGCTCGTCGCTGTCGGGCCAGAGATACGGCGTCCAGATGAAGCTGATGTTCATGATCATGGTCACCATGCTGATGGCCACGGCCTTCTTCTCCTTGGTCTGACCGCAGACAGAGCCGCACCATCCGAGAATCAAACTATTGACGGCGTAGGTGCCGATGGTGAAGATGACCATGGACACATAGCGACCTGCAGTGTTGAGGATGCCGGCTGCAAGCGCAAAACCAAGAACTGCAACTGCCTTGGATGCAGTGATATGCCACGTCCGCTCGTTGAATTTACCAGACGAGTAAGATACAATGATTGTGCTGGCGCCGGCGATCAGGTAGGGTGGGCAGGTCAGGACAAGGGTGATGGTGGTGTTGAAGCCGAGCGTCTTGACGACAGTGGGGAAGAAGTTCTTGAAGCCGTTGGCAGCAAGATGGGCGTGGGCTAAAAGCACGTGTCAGCAGAATTCCGAGTAAAATCATCTCACGAGTCGACATACCCATGAAGCAAAAGATCCAGACAAGGGGGTCCTTGGCCGCCTGCTTCAGACCCTGCCAGGTGCTGGTCTCACCCCTGTTGGCGACAGTGTCGAGCTCCATGCGGTTGTACGCAAGGTCACGCTCCTCCTGCGTCAGCCACTTGGTGGTGAGGGGAAAGTCGGGCAGCACAAAGTAACCAACAACTGCAATGACAAAGGTTACAGCGCCCTGCAGGATGAACAGCCACTTCCAGCCGGCCAGACCTGCGACATTGTCCATGCCGTGGAAGATTCCTGCAGCAATCAGGCCAGCAAATGCGGTGGCGAGAATGTTTCCAGTGTACAGGATGGCGATGCGGGTGGCAACCTCCTTTCGGGTGTAGAAGATCGAGAGGAGGTAGACGGCGCCAGGATAGTAGGGGGCTTCTGTGAGACCCAGGAAGAAGCGGGTGAGGAGGAGGCCGGTGAAGTCCTTGGAGACGGCGGTGAGGGCGCTCACGATGGCCCAGAGCATCATCATGATACCCTTCATCCGTTGTTAGCGTCAAAGACAAGAAACCAAAAGAGTTTCCAACGTACCATGTAGCGGCTGGGGCGAGTTCGGGTGAGGAACATGTTGGAGGGGATCTGGCCGATAATGTATCCGACGAACAGGATGGAAACACAGGTTTGGTACTCTGGACACACAGCAGTTAGTACGACGGCCGTAGGTGATTCCAAAACAATGATCATCACTCACGGGTATCCGTAAGATTCAGATCCTCCTCGAGGTCATTGAGGCGAGCCAGCGCAATGGCGTTTCGGTCCAGATAGTTGAGCCAGTACATGCTCCAGAGCATGGGCTATTCAAAGACGTCAGCATGAAAAGGTAATGCGGGAGGTATAAACTCACCATCATCCATCGGTCAAGCTTCTTCACGAGAGCAATCTCCTTGGGGTCGGTCTTCTCGTGGGCACCAGAGTAATCCACCTTGTCAACTTTGGGGACAGGCTTCTCTGGATTCTCATCTTGGAAGATCTGAGGCTCGACATCTCGAGCAGCTCTCTTCTCGTTGTCACGGATCTCGTTTGACATGATGGCAGAGAAACCAAAAGGTGATCAACACAAGTTTGGATATATGTGTTTGAAAAGAGTTGGACAAGGTGCAGCAGGTGGAAGCTGACTTTGGACTGGGCAGTTCAAGACGGTTGAGTGCCTTGAGGAGAAAGAAGAGAACCGTTTTCTTGGAGGGGGATCGAGGGTGGTTATAAACTTTCCCAACGTCTCACTGTCATGCGGCGATCTCTGTCTGACTGACTCTTACCGTACATGTTACCCTCCTTTCCTCTTCTCTCGGGGCAACCTCACCGAGTTTCCCCGGATTGCGGGGTGCGGAGCAATGGGGTAATGGGGAACCAGCATGTCGTGCCCACATTGAATCTCGTAGTTCGTCAAGATTGAGTTGGTCTAGAATAATCCAGCCCTCCGCTCGGAACAAGTTGCAAGGTAGGGCACGGCGCCAAGTCGATCCCCCAAAACGTTTGGTTGGAGTAGTAGTGCTTATCCAGATATCTCGTAGGCTGGGCAGGGGGACAGACGCACCAGCTCCGAAAACCCCTCCACCAACACTCTCGGTCATCAGTCATTAGTCCTCTCCGAGCCAAGTGCCGTCCTTGGCCCTCATACGACGAGTTGCAACGAGAGGTGGCAGCAGCCAAGCCGCGATGATGCGCCAAGCGCCTAAGATCAGCCAAGGGAGCAATAGCCAAGGCAGGAGGCCGCCATCGTTTCCCGTCAACCACTGACAGGAAGGTCTCAGCGCCATCAAGCTAGGGTAAGCGATGCAGGAAGAAACCCTATCTGGTCATCAAGCCGTTCCACGGGCGCTTCTTTTCTTCTGGAAGAGCAGGCCGTCGAATGAGGAGACGCGAGCCAAGAGGCGCGTGGGTCCTCTCTCGTACAATCCACCCTGCATGTACGGGTTAACCAACACTAGTCTTGGGTCCATGCTATCTCATTGCTTGTGCGAAGACGACCACGCGGTACCAGACCCACTGCTAGATCACTATCAGATGCTCTACAGATCTTGGCGTATATCTGTTTGTGGCATATGGCAAATTTCGTGAGCGGATCGGGGTAATAGCTATGATTGGCGCTCGTCAAGTGCGGCATTTCCATACGCCCGCAAACCCCGTCAGACCAACGGTAGATGCCTGTTGAGGAAGGAGGATAAGCTTAAACATTAAGGTTGCGGAGAGGAGCATGGAGCTAGTTCTGGCTACCGGGAGGCGGCCTTCTAGACGAATAGCGGTAAAGGGAATAGCTGATCTTCCCCGCGTCATCCCTCCCCAACCACACATTACTCTCTGCCAAGAGGCACAAGGTGTTACTTACGGTGGACACAGGTTTTATTAAGGGCCCGATTGGCGAAGGGTCTATGGCAGCCCTTCTTTTTAGGAAAGATATGGGGATCCCTACTGACATAGCCGGCTATATTAATAGAATCACGTGATTATTATATAGCTAGCTATATTATTAGACTTCTTTATATAAAAGGGAAAAGGGGTAACTTAATATAAATTAA